>JARYGA010018983.1:0-36888 GCA_030545235.1 Helianthus tuberosus
CCTAATTGTTCGGGAATGACACACAATGTATAAAGAGCGAGCTGGTTGGGAGAAGTACCAGGAACGTCTGAAGAAAGAAGCCCAGGATTTTGATCAGTTGAAAAATGAATTTTTAGAAGAGAAAGCCTCCTTTGAGGATGAGAGGAAATCTGAAGAGTGGGGGCGTGATGGGTTGAGGAACAAGCTCCAGGCTGCTGAGGAGCTGTTAGCAAAGGAGCGCGCAGAGTGGAAGAAGATATGTGATAATGATAATAAACGCATGTACACTGCGTGCTCCAAGATTACCAACCTCGAGGCTAAGTTCGCCATACTGAAAGGGAAGGTTGAGAAGCTCAGGCAGCTAAAGAGCGTGTTGAGGTTCGACAGGCTAACTCCTTTTCCTCTTATATTGCTTTACTCGTCGAAGTATTTCTAACTTATCCTTTCACAACTTGTAGCTTGAGTTGAATGCACGTATTATGAACAAGGATAAGGATTTGTCTGCGAAGGATGTAGAGATTGCGGAGTTAAAGCGTCGATTTCTTGAGGCTCATCACAAGAGCGAATCATTGGAGATAGATCTTGAAGCTAAAAGGGTGAGGGCTGATACTGCCGAGGAGGCAAAGAAAGCGGCCGTGGAGGTGCGTGACATCAGTACCTCGGCCCTGAATGTGGCTCAGAACAATTATGCAGAGGCTCAATCGATCGTGGATACGCTTGTCTCCGATTCTGAGTGGATGCGCAACAGGGGAGTCGCTGCTGTGAGTTTCTTCTCCTTTGCCTTAGGTTTTTTCATTTATTGTTAACTTGTTTCATAGTTTCCCTCTTTTGCACAGGTTGCCAATTCCGTATTAAACGCCACTGAGCTAGATTAGGCGGTTGCGGCGCTGATAGATGCCACGCGTGCTGTCGGGCATCGTGGTGGTTATCTGGAATGTGCTCAACACGTCGAAGAGGCGCTTGGTCAGCAGTTCGGGACTCGCCACTGCTCTGTGACTGATCAAGCTGAGGCTATGCTTACACGTGCTAAGGAGGTTTACGACCACCTTTCTCTACCTGTCATCGAGTTGGTCACTGAAGCCTTAAAGCATGATGACTATGTGGCACGCTAAAGTCCATCCTTGTGCCTCCAGAGAGAGTGGAGCTATCCGATGAAGAGGAGGAAGAAACCGGCGGTGATGATGATGGTGGTAATGAATAGGTGGTAGGATATTTAAGCTTGTGGCCTTGTAATATTTCTCGTTTTTAAACCATATAAACGTTGCGCGGTTGCGCTTTTTTGAATGGAATTTTGAATTTGCCTTTTATTCTGTCAAGTTACAATTATTGCATTGTTGTTAGAAACTTTGGTTAAGTTAGCGCGAATAAATGTAAGTGTGGCTTGTTATAAGTACTATTGCCCGGTCTCGCGCTATGTTCGCGGAGGCCTTGGAGGCTTAACTCACGATCTCGTAATTTACTGAAATGTTTTCGTGCTAATCAGAAGTTTAACATGCATTTGTAACGTAGAAGGCATAGGACAAAAAGCATAAAGCGTAGACAACGATTTCATTATATAACTATAATAGGCGCATGGCCATCATACATAACTGGAATAGGTGCATGGCCGTTATACATAACTGAACTAGGCGCGTGGCCATCATGGGGAGTTGTTACGTGTAGCACTTGTGCAATTGCTACGCGTTCCATGTGCGAGGGATGATGTGGCCGTCCAAAGTGCGCAGTTTGTATGGCCCTTTTCCTAGTACCTCATGAACCAAGTATGGGCCTTCCCATTTTGGTGCTAGTTTTCCGGGGCGCTCGGCATTGGAGGCTTCGTTATCCCTGAACACATATTCCCCTGGAATGTAGGTACAAATGTGCACCCTTGCATTGTAGTACCTCTCCAATTGGGTCTTGTACTTGGCCTCTTTGTTTCGCGCGATCTCGCGCCATTCTTCGAGCAGGTCCATGTCTAAACAGCGCTCCGCGTCATTATTGATCTTGTTAATTGCTGATAAGCGTAGCGAGGGGAGGCCTATTTTAGCTGGGATAACCGCTTCTGAGCCGTAAACAAGGGTAAAGGGGGTTTCGCCATTACTTGTTTTTGGCATGGTGCGATGAGCCCACAATATGCTAGGGAGCTCATCGACACAGCCTCTTCTTTTTGTGTCCAGGCGGGCCTTTCTCCCTTCAACAATGCTTTTGTTGACACTTTCTACTTGTCCGTTGCCTTGAGGGTGCGCAACGGAAGAGAATGTGTGCTCAATGTTCAGCTCCTTCATCCATTTATGAAGATCTTCAGAGGCAAAATTGGTTCCATTGTCGGTCACGATCTTGAGTGGGAGGCCAAATCTGCAAATGATGTGCTCCTAGATGAATTTTCTCACCATCATTGCTGAAGTTAAAGCAAGGGCTTTGGCCTCCACCCATTTAGTGAAGTAGTCAACAGCATGATTATAAACTTCACTGCGCCGGGAGCTTCGGGAAATGGTCCCACTATGTCAATCCCCCCTTGTTGGAAGGGCCAGGGTGTTGATACTGGGATCAGATCATTCTTTGGTCACAGGGTTTTCGGCGCTTGTCTCTGACAGGCATCACATTTGTGCAGCTCGTTCAAAGCATCGACGTGCATCCCTGTCCAATAATAACCCGCGTTTATTATTTTTGTGACAACCATGCGAGGGCCAACATGTATTCCGCAGATGCCTTCATGGATTTGTCTGATCAAATAACTTGCATCCTGGGGGTCTACACACCGTAATAATGGGCCCAAAAAGGATCTCCTTTAAACAATGTCCCCGTTCATCTCATAAAACAACGCTTTGTTTTGTATTTTTCTGGCCTCCGCCTTGTTTTCTAGGAGAATCCCCTCTTGTAGATACTGAATGATAGGGGTCATCCAAGAAGGTGGCCCTATCTCTATGACGTTCACCTGGCCCAAGAGTACTGACGGATTTTTCAAAACTTCGATTCTTACATCTTTGGCGAGGTGCTGAAAGGCTGTTGAAGCGAGCTTGCTTAGCGCGTCAGCAGGCTTGTTTTCTGATCGGTTGTTGTGGACAACGTTGTACGATTTGAATCTTTGGAGAAGCTCTCTCGCTTGCTCCAAGTATAAAGCCATTACTTCACCCTTCGCATCGTATATACCATTTATTTGACTCGCGATCAGCAAAGAGACAACGTGCGCTTGGATGTTTTGAGCTCCCATCTTAATGGCCAGGCGCAAGCCTACCAAGAATGCTTCATATACTTCTTCATTATTTGTGTTCTTGAAATCTAGCCTGATAGCGTAGGTGAACTCATGCTTTTCTAGACTGACGAGGCGTAGACCAGCGCCTGCGCCATCTTCCTTTGAGGCTCCATCGGTGAATAGTAGCCATAATTCATCCGATGTGTCTATTGCAGGAGTATCTACTGCTTCGCACTCTTTGATCTTGTCTTCTGGTACTTCTTTGATGAAGTCGGCTAAGACTTGGCCCTTAATAGCTGGGCGCGGCTTGTACAAGATGTTGTGACCTCCCAGCTTAATTGCCTATTTCGCCAAATGGCCTGATGTCTCTTGTTTTTGCAGGATGGTGCTGATGTGGAAGTTAGTGAGTACCGTGATTACATGCCCAGTAAAGTACATGCGCAGTCTTTTGGAGGCGTGGAGCAGCAAGAGCACTAACTTTTCCATGGTTGAATATCTTTTTTCTGGATCGGTGAGTACTCTACTAACATAATAAATCAGAGTTTGAACTCCATCTCTCTCTACCAACAACACTGAACCAATTGCCTTGTCCGAAGAGGACAAGTACAAAATGAGTGGTTCCTTTTCAAATGGAGCTGTTAAGGTAGGAAGCTTGATCAAACACTCTTTCATATGTTGGAAGGTTGCTTCTGCTTCTGGTGTCCATTTAAACTCTTGCTTTTTGATGCAGTTGCGCAACGTACTGATGAAAGGATAAGATTTTGCTGCGTGGTTTGACAAAAATCGGTTAAGCGTGGCTAAGCGGCCGACTAATCTTTGCATCTCTTTGATCGTGTGCAGTGATGGCATCCGCTCAATGGCTTGGACCTTTTCGGGGTTAACTTTGAAACCTCCGTTTATAACCACAAAACCCAGAAACTTGCCTTCCTCCATGCCAAAAGAACATTTCGCTGGATTCAGCTTCATGTTTACGCTTCGTAGAGAATTGAACGTCTTCTCTATATCCTTCAACATCTGGTCCTCTTCAGGACTTTTGATTACAAGATCATCAATGTACACTTCGATGTGCTTCCCGATATCAACACCAAACATTTTGTCCATCAACCGCTGGTAAGTTGCGCCGGCATTCTTAAGCCCGGAGGGCATCTTTGTGTAGCAGAAAATACCAATGTCGGCGCGGAATGAGGTTTTGTCTTCGTCCTCCAATTTCATCTGGACTTGGTGATAACCTTTATAACAATCTAAAAAACACTTCCATCTGAACGGCGCGAGAGAGTCTATCTTCTTATCGATCTCGGGCAAAGAGTAGCAGTCTTTTGGGCACACCTTGTTGAGATCTGTGTAATCAACACACATACGCCATCCACCCGTAGACTTCTCGACCATTACAGGGTTTGCAACCCAGCTTTGATAGCGCACCTCTCGCAATATGCCTGCTTTGAGTAATTCACAAACCTGCTCATTCATAGGTTTTGTCTTGTCAGATCCGAGGCCGCGCTTTCTCTGGACCTTTGGCTCGACTAATGTATATGTGATTAAACAATGCTCTATGATATCGCGCGGGACGCCTGTCATGTCAAACGGGGTCCAGGAGAAAATGTCCATGTTTCTGAACAGCAATTGCTTGAGGTGCGTTCTGATATTTGGTAAAATTGCATGGTCGATCGTCACCGTTTGTTTTGGGTACTTGCAGTTCAAGACCCATTTTTCTGGTTTGGTTGGTGAGACCTTAGCTACTTTGACTGGGTGCGCATCTTCTGCCGACATTACCTCTTTCTTTGAATAGATAATTGCCACCCCAGTTTCGGTTGGGAAGCCAATGGCTGAATGGGGCGTGGAAGTTACCATATTCATTTCTCCCTGGGTTTTTTCTGCCAATTAGAACGTCATGTCTTGACTTGACCGGCATCACCATGAAATTAACATTCGTAGTTCTTGAATGTTTTCCGTAAGACAGCGTGACGGGGAAGCTGATCTGGCCCAATGGGAAGACTGTCTCATTGCAAAATCCGGATATAGGATAATCAACAGGTTCTAGGCGCGCTTTGTCTTCCGGATCAAATTGGTTGAAACATTGCTCATAGATGATGTCAGCTGTGCTTCCTGGATCGATGAAGAAGTACTTTGTTTCATAGTGGCCTATGATGCCGGTAATGACAACGGGGCGCGTGGCTCGTGGCGCGTGGTTCCCCATGTACTACCGGAAAGATGACTTGTTGTTTCTGCCATGCTGGTTCAAATGGGCGCTTGCCTTTGTTCCTCGCGCTATGCCTCGGTCCATTGACCATATGAGTTTCTAAGCGCATAATTTTCTTCTGGTTTCCATCATCATTCCTTTGAATCTGGCGCGTCTCCTTGCGCACGTTCTTAACCAGATGGCTTAACTTGCCGCTCTTCAAGGCTTTCTCAATCTCTTGCCTTAGACTAATATATCATCTGTCAAATAACCTGTATCTTTGTGAAAATCACAGTAAAAATTGGGATCTTGTCCCTTCTTGTTCGTCATAGGCTTTGGTGCCTTAAAATCATGGTTCTCCAACATGAGCACCTCTTTAGGTGTTCTAATGAGGAGAGTCCAGTGTTTCTCTTGGTTTTCATTTTTGACGGCTTTGCGATAGCCGATTCTGTCAATTGTATCCCGCGCGTCTTTCTTGAAGCGAGGCCATTCCTCGTAACCACTGGATTGGCCTGCCTACCAACAAGGGATTCTGTTTCTGTTTCGCCTGCTGTTGTCGTGCGGGTTTGCTCTTGAGAAACGATCTTTAGAATAAGAGTTCTTGCCTCCTGCCAATGATTCCTCAGTTTGAGTAACGATCTTAGCTGCCACCATGAGTTTGTCCCATTCCTTTGGCATACCATCCTTGCCTGTGATAGTCCTGATCAGACTATCACAACGGATGGCCTTTTTGAAATGAGCACGCATCAAATCTTCACTAACACCACCAATTTCAAGACACTCTTTGTTGAATCGAGTGATGAAATCTTCTAACCCCTCATTGTCTCTGCGCTAGATGTCTGTCACTTTAGACGTATCGCGCTGATATCGTCTTTGCTGGATAAAATGGGTTACAAATTGATCTCTGAAGTCTATCCATGATTTGATTCTTCCAGATGGGAGGCTGTCGAACCACACACGAGCGGCCCCCGTGAATGTCTGGACAAAAAGATGGCACAACATTGGCATGGTCCATTGTCCTAAAACACCAAAACTTGTGAATACTCGTTCATGATCGTCGGGGTCGGTAAGACCGTTGAACTTCCCCACGGTTTGTGGCAGCTTTGCTTTCTCAAGCGAAGCTAGGGCTATGCTCCGGATGAACTTCAAGTTTTCAGCGGTCTCTGCTGACCTGTATACAAGACTAAAATCATGTTCTGCCGCTTCATTGTAGACGGTGTGCGGCCTTGGTCTGTAAGACTCATGATTTCTTGGTAAGCGGTTGAAGACCGAAGAACCTTCGTCCTCTTGCCAAGTAGGATCATCTGCGTCTGTGTCGTCCCAATCATTGTTCATGTTGCGCGGCCCCAGCCGGCTGTGAACTGGATGCCAATTAAGAAACACGTTACTAATTTTAGGTTTATTAGTCGGTTTATGTTTCAAACATGAGGGTTAATCTTCTTAATCCTTCCTGAGCTTGAATGTGATCCTTCCTGCAAAATGATAACACCCTGTTAAGCTCGTTTAGAGGGGAATATAGGGGTTTCCCTCTTAACCACTCCCCGACGTGAGAATAGGTAACTGTTTTGAGGAGATAAATGTGTGTTTAGAGTGAGAGAATAGAGAACAGAATGTTTAACCTGTGTATGACGGTCCCTATTTATAGCCGGAGTGGTATGGAAGGAGATGGGCTGATGGGCCTTGGGCCTGAAGGCGACAACAAGGAATATCCACTTTGTCCCTTTGGTGGCGACTGTTAGTTTCTTCTAGAAGATCTTCGGTGTTGGCACACCTTGATTGGAGCCACGTGTCTGGGCTGTCGTCCTTGTCGTCCTTCTGACATCAGCAGGTGAGTGGAGATTATGGGGCAGTTGTCGCCACCCCCAGATTGGTGCCACACAGGCGTCCTTGTGTACCTCTTGTCTCCTGAACGATTGTTAATCATGGAGCACGATAAGGTGCAGCCTGCTGGATGCTGATTGGCTCGTTCTTCTGCCACTTGTACCTTTGATGCTTTCTGAAGTGGCCATTTGGTTTGTGTCCAACTAGCTGGCGCAAGGCTCAGTGGTTGAGGGCTCTTATTCATGATGCTAAGTGTGAAAACTGATGTTACATGTTTCTTGGACCTCGTGCGCTGCTTAGGTTTTGCCTAAGTAGCCCGCGCGGGGTCTGCAGATTAATCAGATTATGGTATAAAGAGTATGGTTCGGTGCGCGACCTGATTGATCTGCGCGGCTTTTTGGGACCATACCCCTTCACAACCAGTTAACGTAAAACCTTTCCGTTATACGCAATTCCAAAAGGAAATTAGACCACCCGCCGTGTGGGGTTTTTTTCGCCCAAAAAAGCCCAAAACCGCCCCCTGGGGCGTTTTTTTGAAAAAAAAAGGGTGAAGCGTGCTTTTTTTTAACGTCTGGAACTTTATCTTTCACCAATAGCATTTTTTATGGTTTTTATTTTTATTTTTGATTTAATGCTATTAGAATATAATGCCCTACAAGATTTCAAGCCCCACTACACCCCTTTTAACATAATGCTCGCCACATGGCGCAAAATGCTCAAGGGTCTTCCCCCTCCCACTACACATGGTCTAAGACCGCGGGGTGTGGGCTTGGGTTTGGGGCGTGGGAACCAAATCAATGCCGCTTATAGACGGGATAATGAAGCGAAGTCAGAGCCCATACTCATCCCCAGTACTTCTGGTGATGCTTCCCAGAGATTTTGTGTTTACTACAGGGTCTTAAATTAGATTATTTTCAAGGATAGATTTCCAATTTCGATCGTCAAGGAGCTTCTAGACAAATCACATGGAGCTACTATCTTTTCAAAAAAATTATCTAATAATAGGATATCATCAAATCGGGTTGGCCACCAAAGACACTCATAAAACGACGTTCTGAACTATCGATGATGATTGTAATTCCTCGTTATGCTATTTGGCTTAACAGCCGTGCCCTCGACATTCCAAGCTACAATGAACGACTTATTCTGGGATATCCTTCGTTGGTACATTTTAGTTTTCTTTGATGATATTCTCGTCTATAATAAACCGTGGGACAAAACTATGATCACTTGCAAATGGTTTTTTGAAACTTCATCACAAAATAAGATTTTTGCAAAGCCATCCAAGCGTATATTTGTTGTAAGATCTATTTATTACTTGGGCCACATTATTTTCTTTAACGGTGTCGAACCAAATCTTGGAAAGTTGAAGGCCATTGAGGCATGTCCGGTTCCAAAAAAAAAGTTGACTGAGTTGAGAGGACTCTTGGGTTTGACGAGCTATTACAGACGATTTGTTTGGAACTATGCCTGTATTGCATCACCACTCGCGGATATACTTAATAATAACAGTTTTTGCTTGGTCCAAAGGCAGTCATCGCGCTCTCCAGCAACTCAAAGACGCCATGATTTATTTGGTAAATGTCACATTGCCAAGTTTTTTATTGTCTTTTAATTTTACCACGGATGCCTCCAATGTGGCTATCGAAGTGGTTTTGTTTCACCGGGACCGATCCATAACATTTTTCAATAAAAAATGTGCTCTAGAATGTAGGTTGCATCTGCTTACGTAAAAGAGCTTTTTGCTATTACCGAATCAATTATAAAAGGGAGGCAATATGTATTGGGTCGGAAATTCAATATCTTTACTGATCAAAGGAGTTTGAAACATTTATTATCTTAGGTAATGCAAATACCTGAACAATATAAGTGGGCGACCAAACTCCTTGGGTTTGATTTTGAAATTCACTATAAACTGGCGAAAGAAAACAGGGTAGCAAATGCTCTTAGTCGGCTTGACATTCCAAAAATGTTGGCAATTTTGGTTAATGATCCCACATGGGTAACCAACTTAAATAAATTTTATGAAACTTCAATGGGAAAAGACTTGCTAGAAAACCTACAAAAGTGTAAATTAGAGGGGGAACCTTTTGTGTGGAAAGATAGGTTGTTATATCATTATAACAAGGTTTTAATTCCTGAACATCAACCCAGTCAAACGTATCAGAGCGGTAGCGTATTATCTTAAACCACCACCGAGATAAAAAAATTCACCCGGTCTTTCATATCTCCTTGTTACGAGAGGCTAAAGGAAATCCGGACTCAATTCCATTACCAGCGGTTCTAGAAGACACCACCGTGCAACATCAATCAAGTCAAGTTCTAGATCATAGATGGGTACTGGGCAAGCTTAAAATATTTTTGACAAAAAAAAGCATAAACTGGGTGTTTATGAAAGTGAGTTTTATGGCGTTTTCCAAACTGTGCGTTTATATTTTGGTGTGAAGTCTCCATACAAAGACATAAATTGAGTGTCATGAAAGTGTGTTTCATGGCAGTTTTTAAAGTGTACAATTTTACAGTGTCTTGATGTAATTTCTCCATACGTAACGATTCTATAGCGTTTTTTTGAATCTGTGCATTTTTTTGGCCTTTTTTTAAATGTGTAATTATATGGTGTTTTTATGGCGCTTCTGGAAACTGTTCAATTCTATGGTGTTTTTTTGGCATTTTATAAATGTATTTCTATAGTGTGTTTATGTTTCTTTTTAAATTGTACATGTCTATGGTGTGTTTATAGCGTTTATTGTTGGGATTGAACCCTAACAAAGGAACAGATAATGTAAAGCCAAAACCAGATCACAACAGAGGATTCACAATAAACAGTAGTTTACACTTTGCTCTCCCCTTGAAAGTGAGTTATAACATCTGATGGTCTCTAACTGCTGCTCATAATCAACTGCTGTGCCCTTTCAACTGCTGATATGATCCTAAAGACTGCTGAAGACAAACTCTGTTGCTCTATCTACTGCTGTTTCTTAAGTGCTACTGAAGACACAAACACTGCTCATTCAAGGACTGATCACCTTTGAAGAAAGCACTGATGTTGTTGTTAAGCATCAGTGTTTAGGCTACAACAGTGGAACGTGAAGCAGTTGTTTTCTCATGGTTTGTATTATTATTACAATCAGTTGTTAGTCATCAGTAGTTGGTGTGAGGACAGTAGATATAGTTTGTTAGACTGTTAGACGTCGCTTTCATGGTGACGTCAGCTGAGATTCCTCAGTGGTTTGGTTTGCCTATAAATGTAACAGTACCCTGTACTGTTACATTTGATTGACTGAGCGGGTTCTTCTCCTCATGTCTAATCCTTTCATCTTGTGTGCAACCAACCTTGGGGCATCAGGCAGAGGGGGAGCTTAGTATGTAAGCATATCTGTAATCTTTTGCTTTGACTTGTAAATCTTTTGACTCTATGGAAAGCAATTGTTTATCATACTATTTTCTCCTTTAATTGTGTTTACAAAGTTTGTATCCATTTCCGCTGCACTTAAACTGTTCATATCTATTTGATTTGTTCAAAACATACAAACAAACACAATCATGAGAGCCTCAGATCCTAACAATTGGTATCAGAGCCAGGACAGTCAAATTCGATCTAACAATCAATTTGACATAACAGTTCGGCTCAAAATTCATTGATACTAAGGTTGGTTGTATTTTGTTGAAAAACAGAGTATCGATTAAATCATGTTCAAAATGGTTATTCAAAAACTCTGAAAATCAACCAAGATGTCATATGACACACAAATTTCACACAACATGTAAATTCATGCACAAGACACTCATGGTTTCTAGATCTGAAAGCAATATCTGTTAAACCATGAGATTATTCTTATTTTCTAAATTGATTTAAACTGTTGATGTGTAATATGTGTTGTTTTCATTAAATACTAAAGTACAAACCTCAGATTAACAAAACCTATGTTTATAAAAGCATTGTTGTTTATGTTAACACAAAAAGAGGAAAATTAAACTTTAGTTATCCAGATCTTATGTGTTGAAAACAGGTTGAGTTCTTCAAAAGGACAAAATCAACTATGTTAAAATACATTAAGAATATTCACAAAAACTCTGAAGTGTGTTTATCTCAAAACTTCTGAAGTCAGAAGAAAAGAGTATAATCATAAAACACTGAAGAGTTAAAGTATAGGGTAATAATGGTCATTAAGCAACTATGTGCATTCACCTGTTCAGAAAAGGGTTTTTGATTCCAGTGAATGAATTACAAAAAGAATCATGGTTGCAATCAACTGACAAAGAAAATGGTCCCATGCAGTGGTCAAAATATGTTCAAAGTTTTTCTACCACTATTGTCAAAACCACTGACCATTTTCAAAAACTTGAGAATGATATGATTATGTGTTTTATTAATTTTACACCAAATCCTTTTGATGCTGTTCTCAGAAAATCCTTTAATCATTTTTTTTCTCAAAGGATTTTCTCGAATAATCAGGATATATCTTTCATTTTTTTTTGAGATATATTTGGAACTTTTGCTTGTTTTTGTTGGCAATAGTTTCAGCTCCTGTCAGGATGTAATACCTTATTTTTGATGGTATTTGTGTCCTCATAAATGGGTCAAAAGGAAATGGTACATATGTCATGATCATATCAAACTCAAGCTTGCTCCAAAATTTTCATCAAAAAGTGATTGCAAACTGTGCTTAATTTACTAGGGTACTCATGTTTTAATTGAATATTAAACGAAAATGAGTTGCCTTAGCAAAAAGTTTTTCATCATCTGGGGTACTAAACCACTGTCTTTCAAAATTGACATGTGGCAAAACCTTGAATGAAAGTTCTCAAAACTGTTGCTGAAACACCTGTTCTTCAGATTTGCGCCATTTACCCTAACCACTGTCTTGTTCCAACGTCTGATCTCTAAACACTGTCCACTGCTGAAAGTTAACCACTGATCCCTCATTTTCTTGAAAAGCACTGATGTTCAAAATCATTGTCTTATCCACTGATATGCTATCTACTGATAGTAAAAATCACCCACTGACCAAAATTTTACCGTTGTAACCTCTGATGCTTGATACGTCAGTGGCTCTTAAAACAACTGCTCTTCATACTTCATCCATCTCATCAGTGTTTGACACGTGGTCAGTTTTTAGCCCTCAGATCTTAATAACCGCTGCCACATCAGCGATCATTTTCAAATAAAACCCTGCCCTAAACCCCCAAACAGGGTTTTTACACTGTCGAATTGAATTCCAAAAATTCTCTTCTCATAGCAGTTTCCAACCCTTCTTCTCAAAACCCTCAAAATCATTCTCCGATTCTTCTTCATCAAAATGACGAAGTCAAAAGGAAAATCAAAATCAAAACCTACATCACCACCACCTGCAACTGAGGCCGCTCAAACGGCTGAAGAAATCATCGAAATACCATTCAAGCAATCTCATAATTATCTGGGTTTATTCACAAAACCTACTGATAATCACACCTTCGACACCGTCATTGATGCATTATCTGCATCAAAGTACAAAACTTTGTTGACAGCAAATGCTCCTATATATCTACAAACCCAGAGAGAGTTTTGGAAAAAGGCGTCGCTTGAAAAACAAGACGGAAAAGTCGTAGCCATTAACTCCTCGATACAGGGAAAAGAGATCATAATCACACCAAAATCGATATCAGAAGTCTTCATACTCGACGATCAGAACGGTAAAACCTCTTTTGACAAAAACGAGTTAAAAGCTGATTTTCTGAAAAGGGGCTATGCAGAAGAACCAAAGGTAGATACCCTACAAAAGGGTTATTTTCCATCTGCACCCAGGTTTTTATTTCACACACTCTTGATGTGTGCTTCAAATAAAACAACATCTTTCAACGAAATACCATTGAAAATTCAAAGCCTGGGTTACGCTATTTTGAATGATAAAAACTATAACTACTCCCAGGAGATCTTCAATGACATGGTGAAAAACGTTGAAAGTAAAGCATTTTTACTTTTTCCAAGATTTTTGAGTTATTATTTTGAACAGAAATTTGAAAAGAAAAATGTAAATTTGCTCAGACAAGGTGTTCATTGTCAAATAAAAAGCATAACAAAGGAAACATTTTCAAGGATGATGGCACCAATAAAAACAAAAGCAGGGGTGCCTGAGCAGACTTTAGCGGTTACAACTGCTCCTCAGGTATCAGCTGCTGAGCCCACTGCTCCAGGTGATCATAGCAGCACTCCCACTGCTTTGAAACCCACACCTGCCACCACTAAAAAGACCAAAAAGAAAATATCCAGAAAACCCACCATTCCTAAAACAAAGGCAACTCTGGAAGATGAGATCCCAGAGGAAATGCCTGTGACAACACAAAAGTCACCACAAACCACTGCTGCTACTTCCTCACAGCAGTTGGAAGAAAGATCTCAACCCATAACCGAAACTCCTCCTGCATCCTCACAAAAGGATCAGGTTGTAAGCACAGGGACACCACAATATGAAGCTCTGAATCCACTCGGATCCATCTTCCTCAGTCCTGATCCCAAGGACATGTCTCTTTCAACCCCCATCCCCTCACCAATAATAATGCCACAATCCATGCTACCTCTGTTGCATGCAGCTGCTATTGCACAGACACAAACCAGTTCCTCTCTATCACCTATCACCGAGAGTATACATCCACAGGTGACTGGGTCTGATGCGTATACTTCTGCTATCCCAGCAACAGTTGAGGAGGTTACACTGCAGGAGTTACAAGTAACTCTTGTCAGTAGTTCAAGTGGAGCAGCAACTACAAATGTTGGACCAACAGGTCTACATTTGGACAGTTGCTTCATTAGTCAGACTCCCTTGAAGGCAATTTCTTCCATAGCACCTCTGGAAATCACTAGTGAGGCTATTTTGTCCACTAGTAACATTAAAGATTTATCAAGTGCTGAAG
Source organism: Helianthus tuberosus (assembly GCA_030545235.1). Classification (NCBI taxonomy): domain Eukaryota; kingdom Viridiplantae; phylum Streptophyta; class Magnoliopsida; order Asterales; family Asteraceae; genus Helianthus; species Helianthus tuberosus. The sequence continues at coordinate 14,040 of JARYGA010018983.1, forward strand.
AGAGAAGTCCCCAGTACCAAGAACAAGGGGCATCAATGGATGATTTTTGGGACTCTGTTCCTAAGTCAAACATTGATATAACCACCACAGGTGGGGATTCAGATGATCCCAGTAAAATGGGTGATGATTCAAGATACCAGGAATTGACGGGCAGAGTAGAAAAACTTGAAGAATCAGTTTCTGAAATAAAGGAGATGGTGCAAGAGATTTTAAAAGCTCAGAAAGCACAATCCTCTGCTGTTCCTGCTCAAGCACCTGCTCCACAACAAGCACCTGCTGCAAATGAGCTTTGGAATATTTTCCAACCCATGCTGGAAAAACAGCAACAAATGGCTGATCAAAAGCATGCTGTTCAAGTACAACTGCTGTCCAACATGATGGAATCAAGGTTCAAGGATACTCAAGCCGATATCAAGGCTATTAAGGCCAGTATCCAAACTGCCACTGGCAAGGCCCCTTCAACTTTGCTATTCTTTGATGATCCTCTAGCAGATAATGCCAAAAAGGGGGAGATATTGAAGCAAATGAGGAAAAAGGGAATTGAACATGGCATTCATATTGAACCTGAAAAAGAAAAACAGGCCTCAAACCCTGTTAGTCAAACAGCTGATACAGCAGCAGTTACAAAAATTGCTGCAGCAGCAGTTACAAAAACTGCTGTCAGTAGCCAAACAGCTGCCATCTCATCAACACACACACCTTCAACACACACCACTCTACCACACACCACTACAACTACTGCTCCACCATCACCATTTACAATCATACCATCACCACTGCCTCCTGTCATAAAACAGAAGACAACAGATGTTACAACATCTGTTGTAATGACAACAGTGATTGAAACACCAGTTGTTTCAACCACTGTCAGTCAATCACTACCACAAACCATTGCTATCAAATCTACCACCACTGATCCACCCAAAACATCATCTGCCCCTTCTTCATTAAAAAGGAGAAGGAATCTCATATCAGATGTTGATTCACCACCACTATCACCATCATCCAAAACCACCTCACCACATCCATCCCCTGCTCAAAAGCAGAAGACAACTGCTGACATATCAGCAGTTGTAATGACAATAGATGTTGAGACACCAGTTGTTTCAACAGCTGTTAGTCAGGCATCCACTACTGCTCTCATCCTTTCTACATCACAACCAAAGCTCTTCAACAGAATAAGAAAGCCAATCTCTGTCGATGAGGGTACACATGATCCTAATGCTGCAAAATATCCACTGGAACTTGAAGCTATCAAAAATGAGATGAGGCAATTCTATACAGAAGAAGATCCTTCAAAAAGGAGATTCTCCTCACTCATAGGCTACATGTCACCAGAGGATATGGATGATTACCTCAAACTCAAGACAAGACAGGCTAAAGCAAGAGCTAAATTTGAAAGTGAACGTGAACGTCTAAGCGAAGAAGTCATTGCTCAAAGACTGGATTTCTTTCTTGAAAAAGTAAAGCAGATGGAAGATTTCGCAAAGGAACTAATCAAAGAAAAGGCTGAACAACGCAAAGAGCTTAGAAAACAATATCTTGCCTACATTATGAAAGAAAAATTCTATCCTGCTGAAGAAAAACAGTTTGAAGAATGGCCAATAATCGCTCTAAAGCATGAGGCTGAGAGGATTGACAAAATTAAGAAAGATCCTACAAAGAAGAAGAATGCTCCAAACTGGAACAAATTCAAAAAGCTCATTGCTGACTTCACTGCTGAGTATAAAAGAAAGAAAAAGGAGCTAGTGGATGCAAAAATGGATACTGCTGATGCCATATCAAAATGGTCAAGACAGCAGACTGATGAAGCCTACAAAAGGCTGAAGAAAAGAAAGATAACTGTTTCAGGCACTTCCAAGAAGAAAGAACAAATGATGAAGCTTGAACAGAAGATGGGAAACCTCGACACACTGTTCCGGTCTACTTTTGTTACAAATCAAGACAAGGGAGAACAGTTGACTGAAGAAGAGGTAATAGAAAAAGAAGCAGAGTACTTCAAAGATACCATCACGAAAATGGGTCTGAAAGAAGAAACTTCAACAAAGCTTCAAAGCCTTTTTAAGGCATTAAACAAAACTGCATCTCCAAACACTGCTAAAGACAAGACAGAAGCTGAAAAACAAGAACTCATTGAACAAGAAACTGCAGAAGATATAGCTGCAGTTGACAAAGTCTTTGAAGAAGCTTTTAAAAGAATGTCTGAAAGTCTGCAGTTGTTTTCAAGGCCATTATCCCTCGACTCATCTTCAAATAAGTCTCTCCCAAGAAACCCACTTGGCTTAAAAATACTAAAGTGGATGTCTGATCAAAAGACTCACGTATTGACCTTGGTCAGAGCCAATGGCGATGTGAAGCACATATCAAGGAAAGAAGCACTAGGCCTTAGTGTTCAAGATTTGCAGGATCTCCTTGGGCTTTCACTGTGTAGGGATGAGGATGACCAGAGTGCAAAGGAATTTGAAGCTGAATTCAAAGAACAAGCTAAGGCACTCTTAATGAGTAATAAAGGTCCTGAATAATGGAAGGTTTTGGCATTATCTGTTCCAGGGGGAGATTGTTGGGATTGAACCCTAACAAAGGAACAGATAATGTAAAGCCAAAACCAGATCACAACAGAGGATTCACAATAAACAGTAGTTTACACTTTGCTCTCCCCTTGAAAGTGAGTTATAACATCTGATGGTCTCTAACTGCTGCTCATAATCAACTGCTGTGCCCTTTCAACTGCTGATATGATCCTAAAGACTGCTGAAGACAAACTCTGTTGCTCTATCTACTGCTGTTTCTTAAGTGCTGCTGAAGACACAAACACTGCTCATTCAAGGACTGATCACCTTTGAAGAAAGCACTGATGTTGTTGTTAAGCATCAGTGTTTAGGCTACAACAGTGGAACGTGAAGCAGTTGTTTTCTCATGGTTTGTATTATTATTACAATCAGTTGTTAGTCATCAGTAGTTGGTGTGAGGACAGTAGATATAGTTTGTTAGACTGTTAGACGTCGCTTTCATGGTGACGTCAGCTGAGATTCCTCAGTGGTTTGGTTTGCCTATAAATGTAACAGTACCCTGTACTGTTACATTTGATTGACTGAGCGGGTTCTTCTCCTCATGTCTAATCCTTTCATCTTGTGTGCAACCAACCTTGGGGCATCAGGCTGAGGGGGAGCTTAGTATGTAAGCATATCTGTAATCTTTTGCTTTGACTTGTAAATCTTTTGACTCTATGGAAAGCAATTGTTTATCATACTATTTTCTCCTTTAATTGTGTTTACAAAGTTTGTATCCATTTCCGCTGCACTTAAACTGTTCATATCTATTTGATTTGTTCAAAACATACAAACAAACACAATCATGAGAGCCTCAGATCCTAACATTTATTGAAACACTATAGTTCTATGATGCGTTTTATGATGTTTTATTGAAACTATACAATGATGTGGCGTTTTTTAAACTGTGCAATTCTTTGGTGGAAATGACATGTGGCTTGCATGTTAATGTTCCTTGGGATTTGAGTGGCGTAAATGCACTGAAGTGCTGGATTCGACAACGTTCACACTGATGAGGGTCTTAAATGTAACTTTTGTATTTGGTATGGCAAATATGACTAAGTGTCTTGATTATCCGAATTACTATGTAATATCTCGGAACTATTGGTTCTGAGGTAAGTGTTCGTAGTATTTAGTTTGTTCAGAGGATTGCATACCTCTGAACATGTTAGTCTGTATTATAGGTTAGTTCTTCGCAACATTTGAATGTCTCGAAGTATGTTAGTTACGCCTATATATATGGCTTTTTTATGTAATTTGTAGGCTTTTGAGCATTTATACTTCTACAAACTCAGTGTTTGCAGTTTTTTTGACTACAAGTGTGATTATAGTTGAAATCTCTCTCTACTCCTTCTGATATCATCTCTACAGTGCGTATAGACTTCATGATGGAGCACATCATGAAGTATCGATTTCGTGATTCGATCTGTTTGTTAGAGTGTTAGGTGAGCTTACAGGTGGTATTAGAGCATGGTTCTTGCTTCAGAATGGTCTAACTGCCTTTCGGATCACCATTGCTCTTAATTTGATGTTTGTTTCCATCAAACATCTTGTAGACGTAAAATTCAGAGATATTTTGATGATTTCGGAGTATGTTTCTGAATTCTAGATCAAAATCGAGTTGATTTGATGCATTTGATTAGATTTGCAGCTGATGATTTTGTAGAATTTGGATCAGATTCGAGTGATTTGGACGGTTTTAGTTGGGTTTTAGACTTTCCGGAGAACATTTAGCTTGTTCCGAAGAAATATCAGTGATAACTGTCAATTCCGAGTTTTACTAAGTTTGTGAAAGTTTTGAGTTTTACAAATTTTGTTAGAATTCCGAGTTATTGAAAGTTCAGAAGTATTGTGTAGTTCAGAAGTATTGTATGGTTCAGAAGTATTGTGTAGTTCAGAAGTATTGTGAAGTTCAAAAGTATTGAATGTTCAGAAGTATTAAAATTTCCGAAGTATTGAAAGTTCAGGAGTATTCAAACTTCAGAAGTATTAAAAGTTCCGGAGTATTCATTATAGTCTTCGTGTGTGTATCACGCTTTGACTGAATTATACAGAAGATTATATTGTTTAGAAGTTTATATATGTCGGGTAGTGGTCCAGAGAACTCTGAGTGTTCCGGGTTAGTGTGGTTTGTTCAATATTATGTTCTAGAGAAGTGTAGTTCAGGATAACTTGATGTTCCAAAGAAAGAAAGGCTTAGACTTAAGAGTTTTTGCAAAGAAAAGGGGGAGTAAAAAGTTTAAAAATTATTTGTTTCATTGCAAAAATAAAAAGCTTGCAGTGTGTAATAGATATAAGTTTGTGTTGCTGTAACACCTCGAAAATTCACGTCCTATAATGTATTGACACGTGTCATAAGCTTGAACGTATGAAAGTATACTCTAGAGGGACTAAAGTTGACAAACATGGAAAGTATGTGAATATAAGGGTTTCAAAACGTCAACAAGGGATAAATATACTTTACAGTAACCCTACACGATGCTCATACCTTCAAACGAATAAATCATGGATCATACGAAGCTAAATATGAAAGAAAGTGAGAGATTACAAACCACAGGGGTTAAATGTGTCAACATGTTTAAAGTGTACCTCTGAGTGACCTTTTAGCAAACCCGAAGCTTTGTAACGGTAATTTATGCTCACTAGAATGCGTGATAAAAATTTCATAAAGTTTCGTTATCGTATGAGAAAGTTATAATCAAATCCGTATGCGAGGGGTTAAAAGCGTCAACGTTGAAGTTTATGACTTTTCGGGTAACAATAAAGTTAACCGAGGACTAAACAAAGTGGGTAAATGTCTTAAAGCCCTTATAAGTCAATTTAGAGGGCTCATTGTGCAAAACAAGACGTGAAAGCGACCTTTAGAAGGACCGGGGACCAAAACTGCAAATAATGGAAACTTGTTTTGGCAGGTCACCATATGCTCGCGTAGCGCGAGCACTAACCACCTATGCCGTCGCGCTACGCGACGGCCTTACCTGATCAGAAACGCACACAGGTGTCTGGCAAGCTTTCTAACCGACTTATAATCGATTTTCCTCATCTTGGGCGATTAATCAACCCAGTTATAGCACTTGTTAGTGATCAAAAATCAGTTATAGCACTTGTTGTCAACAATCTATGAGGTTCCAAGCACTATAAAAGGCCATAAGGTTGCAACATTGTGATCACACTTCATTTCTGCATTTCTGGAGCTTCTTGGAGCTTAAGAGCAGACCCTAAGCCTTCCTAATCGTGCATAGGACTTCAGTAAGTATGCTTAACCTTTCTTAGTTAAGTTTTTGCTTAGTTTTAGCTTAAAAGTCAAACCGTCGTAATTAACGGTTGACTTAGCGATTAATCATTGATGGTTCAGTGATCAGTCGAATTGAAAGTAGTTATAAGTTGGTAATTATGTGGGCAATAAACCCTTAAAAGGGCACCCTCTGATTCCCACTCTAACTAGACCATTTGTCGGGTCAAACTTGCTATTTAAAAAGTCAACAGAACGCTTAATTTCTAATTTATGCATAATTAGCATTGTAGAACACATACAACCTGTTTGATCATTAATATAACTTGGTAATTAGTGTAAGAACATGTCTAAACATGTTCAACCCGACAATTTTCTGTTTAGAACCGGTTCGGAGCCGAAAGTCGCAAAACTTTGACTTTTGCTTTGACTTCAGTTCTGACCCGTTTTAGTATGATTTGGAAATGCCTTAGAGCTTCCTTAGGACCAGGTTACATGCTAGTATAACCCTCTGTGATTATACACCTTGGTTCATTAGTTAACCAATTAATATGCATGATTCCGTTAATTGCCTATATGTTGACCATTATGCCCTTTTCACCATAAAACGGGATTTTTGAAAATGTAAAAAGATTAGAAACCTTAATTACAGATATATAAACTTGCACCTAAAATTTGACATCAGTTTGAGGTCTAGATTAAGAGTTATGCTCATTAGCGTAAATTGAAAGCTTTATGTTAAATAAACGGCGTAATTAGCGTATAGCCTATTTAAACCCACTTTTTGTTATCAAACTTTTTACCCACTGATGTAATATATTATTTTGGGATTTTGAAGATTTTTAATTAATTTTAGGCTGAGCATAACTTAGAGTCGTAAGCTTAATTCGGTAATTGTCGGTTTTGCCCTTTCGGGCTATAAAGTGAGCTTTACATATCTTTTTGACCCCAAACCTTTTGCTACTGATTTTATATTATAAATACATTATTTTAAACCTTATGGAATAATAAAAATATCAGCTTTGTGTATAGAACCCGGAAATGGCTCCTAACCGTCTTTTTAAGCGTTTTAACGCATAGCATGTACTAAAACTATTTTAAACATACAAGGGTTGATACCTACTGATATTTTAGGTAAATTATAATATTTTAACAGTAAGCAAAAGCTGTTTATCTCATACTTCAGTTTTGAGCTTTTTCGGCTTATGTGAAATTACCAAAATGCCCCTACGGTGCATAGTTTGGTTATAATTGATAAATTTCACATATATACTTTACCCTACTATTATAACTTATTAAATTGAGTATATTTACTGATTATATCAGACCTGTAACTCAGGTTAATACTTAAACTCTTTTATAACCTTATAAATGACCAAATTACCCCTACGGGGCATAGTTTGTGTTTAAATTCGTTTTTGGCATAATGGAAGGTATCCTACTGATATCACAATATATTTGAGGCATATTAACTTAGGAAACCTGGTTAGGACCCTTATGATTACCCGTTACGCCTCTTGCGCGTACGGTTCGGCTTATGTAACTAGTTTACAAAAATTAGCCGAAACGGGTCAAACCTTATCGGTTTTACCTCAAAATCCAGAATATGTTTAGATTACCCATATAAGGCAAGTCTTCAATCTTGTCGGGTCTAAATAACATTTTATTCCGGTCTTCGCCTTATCATGCGTTTGAACCGTATCTCCCTTTTGAAAACTAACCGGTCTAAGTCAAGACTTAATTAAAGACCCGTTAGGATTCTAATAGGTTATTAAAAACCTTCGTTCCAGATTAGGAGTCCAGTAAAAGCTATCTGTACTTGCTGATTTGATATACGGCTGGGATTGAATTTATATTTAGCTCAGGTAAATACTTTTAACTTATTTTCCATATACGGGCTTGGGTTATGGTATATAAAATACCGCTTGGTCGGGCATTAAATCTTCCATCGTTTGGTGGTTAATTGAATAATTTGATCGGCCCGTTTAAATATGTTTTGTTTACTTAAAGCCTTTGGGGGGTTAATGACCATGTCCCGGATATCCTTGGCATCATTTTACGAAATGGCCACGACCTAAGCGCGGAGTGTAGGCGTACACTCGTCAGTGCATAAATAGATTACGTGGTGTGTCTATTGATCTTTAACCCGGCACGATCCGGGCTACTGAACGCATAAGGAACATGTAATTCTTTTACGAGATTATATATTTAAATAATTATCCCAAGTTATAAAGAGTTTGTGCCACGTGCATTCAAATCAATTTTATTAAAACCTTTTCAAATGAGTCAGTTAATTGTATTTACCAGTGTAAACTGACGTATTTTCCAAAAAAGGCTAAATGCAGGTACTATACGTAATAGGCTGGCTACTCCAGGCATCAATAATCAAGTCTCGCAAGCTTTAGATGTTAAAGTCTGTTGAACGATATTATCTTTCTGTTTAAGATCCGCCTGTGGATCCATCTTACATTCCGTTGTAATAATTGATATTACTTTGAATCGGATTGTAATATATTTACCTTTTGCTTTCGATGTGCATTTATATATTGTGTTGTTTGACTATGAAGATATCAACTACGTCACGATACTCCCCACTGGGCCCACCGGTAATACGTGGAAAGTCGGGGTGTGACAGTTGCAATCTTAAGATTAGCTAGGGGTCAATCTTATCGGTGGTGAAATGTTTAATACACGACGTAATTATGAGCTCCCATGGGTGATTGATTTTTGTCAAGTTTGTTCAGAAGTATTGTGTAGTTCAGAAGTATTGTAAGGTTCAGAAGTATTGTGTAGTTCAGAAGTATTGTAAGGTTCAGAAGTATTGTGTAGTTCAGAAGTATTATGAAGTTCAGGAGTATTCAAAGTTCAGAAGTATTAAAAGTTCCGGAGTATTCATTATAGTCTTAGTGTGTGTATCAAGCTTTGACTGGATTATCCAGAAGATCATATTATTTAGAAGTTTATATACATCGGGTAGTGGCCCGGAGAACTCTGAGTGTTCTGGGTTAGAGCGGTTTGTTCACTGTTATGTTCTGGAGAAGTGTAGTTCAGGATAACTTGATGTTCCAAAGAAAGAAAGGCTTAGACTTAGGAGTTTTTGCAAAGAAAAGGGGGAGTAAAATTTTTAAAGGTTATTTGTTTCTTTGCAAAAACAAAAAGCTTGCGGTGTGTAATAGATACAAGTTTGTGTTGCAATCTTAAGATTAGCTAGGAGTTAATCTTATCGGTGGTGAAATGTTTAATACACGACGCAATTATGAGCTCATGTGGGTGATTGATTTTTATGAAGATTGTTCATATTTTAGTCAACTGTGCTCGTGATGAAGTTGATTTCTCGATTGATGATTAGTTGAAGGGTTAACCTTTATCTTATATAGGTTAGACTAGAGAGGATTAGTTGGCCCTTCTTCCAAGATTTGGTGCTAGTTGGATTCTCAAAATAACTTGGAGGTTCTTTCATTGAGGGGGAGATCAGAAATGAAAGCCATCGTGGATTTAGTGGATTCGTGAACATATGAGATTGAATCATGAAGATACGTGACGAAATGAGATCATACATGTAAGGCTGGAGACTTTGATCAAGCTTTGGTGGATGTACGTTTTCGGAGTTCATTTTGTTATTCACTTATCGAAGTAAACTTCATGTCTTTGTGAAGTTTGAAGTATTTGATGTTGGGCATTGGAAATCCGTCATTTCTATCTTCTACTAGTTAAACTTGAAGATCACAAATCGAGTGATGTTCTTACATTGGGTTGTAGGATGGTTCGTGTTAGTTTTATTTGGGAGTAGATTGAGGGGGATGATTTACAGTGTTTAATTTTGGATTCTTTGGATTTCTCAGAGCGACCATTTATGTGATCCTCATCAAGTATTTCATTAGAAGGGTTGAAGATCGTTGTGCTCTGCTAGAAAGATCAAGTCTTTTGCCATAATAGAAAGCAGACATGATATCATCAGTCAAGGGGGAGTCAGTAAGTGTAGTACCTGGTGACTGAAGATCATCAGTTTCACACAGATTTGATACCAATAGTTAAGGGGGAGTCTATAAGTGCAGTAACATGCCAGGTAACTATAGCTTTATCAATTTTGGTCAAAGGAAGTTATTATACCAAGTCCAAAGTAGAAATCAAAGATGTCGAGTGTTCGGATTATCAGGAGTTTCAAACTTTTGTGCGTTTTGGATTACTGGTATTCCGGAGTTTGAGTGTTGTTTCCTTGAACTGAAGTAGTTCTGGGTTATTGTATACCTTTGAAGATGTTCCGGGTTTTATATGTTCAGAGGAATGTGTTCTTCTGAACTTTATTGTTCCATAGTATAGCTTGAGTTGTTCGGAATTTAGTAAAAGTTTCGGACTATGTTGGTTTGCCTATGTATAGGAGTAGTGTGATGTAATTAGATTGACTTTTGAGAGTTCTGAGTGAACAGGTGTTTTAGAGAGAGAGAGAGAGAGCTTAAGAGAGAAAGTGTGGTTTAGATCTGATTTAAACCAGCTTGTCTAGAAGATGTATACTCTTTCGGTTATGTAATCCATGATGATTGTATAATATTAACAATTTGAGTAGCCTGTGCAGAACTTGAACTTCCTTCACCTGTTCCAATTAGAGCGTTTTATCCTAAGCATAATTAGATGGCCATTGTGGATGAAGACTCGCTAGATATTCAAGATTTTCACCAAATAATACAATTTTTGAGGCGATCCAGGATTATATTTGCTATCACGACTGAAGTTCGTTTAGTAGTTTCATACATTACTGATTTCAGGGCAACAACAAGATGAATTGAGAATGGAATTCAAGCTATTGTTGTTGGTTATGAAATTATTATTACTGAAGAAGTGGTTCAAGAAGCCATTGTGACAACTGGCACTTTTCCATGTATTCCGTACAATGATAAATAGTAATCTGTACTTTAATGACTGTGCATGATTGAATTAACAAGATGAATGAATATCTGATTACTGTCATATACATACAAAGGCATTTCATGTTGCAAGATTGTTCATCATTATTACATGCAACACAATATGGTACAATTAGTGCACGAAACAAAGTTAGCACAGTTATCAGACAAACTAGAAGTACTGACGGGAGTTCAGTACTTAGACAGACGTGATGTTAAGACACAGAATGAGCCCGAAACCAAGTGTTACACTAGAATAGTGTGTAGGAAAGTAGGGAATACAAAACTGCCTTCCTAGTGATGATTTAAGTGCCGGAAAGTGCCAGTAACACACTAAAACTGCAGAATTCTGCAGAAAATAACAAAATTCAGCAATTTACAACATTTTAACAACTAAATATAATGCAGAAATGTGGTTTAATGGTCCAGAATACTTTCCTAAGTGTCGGGAATCAAAACTGTCATAAAAGATAACATAAAGCACACTAAACTGAGCAATTTAGCACCTTAACGAACCGGTAACCAACCGAACAACTGGACACTACCCGAAACACCAATTTTTTACTAAAAGCATTGTTTTAGCATTACGAAGCTAGTTATGACCACCAAACATCATATTACATCTTAAAAACACTTAAACACCTAAACCCCTAAATTTAACACTTAACACTAACTAGAACTTGTAACTTCCAATTGAGATGTAACTAGACCCCCCCCCCATCTAATGTCCGGTTATAAAGGGGCCCCAAATTCTTTGATTATTTTATGTAAAATGTTATGTGGATATGAAACATAAGGACTCATGTGTATTTAGTTGTTGGAGATCATTTTTAAAAGACCACAAGTCCTTAACTCACCTAGCATTTTCATCACTTCAGGCTACACAAACCCTTCTTCCCTCCCTCCATACTTACGGCCCAAATCATCATCACAACACCTCCATTATCTAGCTTCAATCGACACATTCTAAGCATATCATAAGGTGTAAGAAGCATAACTAAGAAGGTGGGAAGCATAAAAAATGGAAGGACCTTCACATAGAGCTTTTATCCACCTTGTTTATCATCTTCATCATCTTGAGTTCTTCCCTAGCCTTGTGCTAGTAGTAAGCCCCTTTGTAACTTGATTTTACTTCTTATTTAGATGGTTAAAAGATTTGTATATGATTAATCATGAAGATCATGAAGAAACAAGAAGATGAACTTTAACATAAAACTAAATAGCATAAGAATCATTGTTGTTTTAGTATATGTATGAATCTTGATTGTGATTTCTTGAGAATATGATGTTAATCATCATAAGGAAACTTTTGTGATTAAACACATGATCTAGCAAGTGAGAGGATGATCTTGTGAAAAATCAAAGTGATCATCCTTTATGTAAACATGAACCTGAAAGATGAAGTTGTTTTTATGTAAGATGATGGTGGATAAATGATATAAGGCTTATAAATGGATAATTTCAAAGATAGTTTTCTCAAGAAACCAAGTTTATTTACATGATTTACATAAACATGATTTTTAGAGAAACTAAACACATTTTTAGTGTTAAATCAAAGCTAGAATCATGTTTGTAACAAGAAAAATACAAAAGAATTATTTTTTTTTAGAAAAATCATCCTAAATGTTGTAAAGGACCAAATTTTGCAAGAATGTGATTTACAAACAAATAACCACATTTTGAAGGGTAACTAAACCTACTAAATAACATACTAAGTTACTACAAATTTTTACAAAGTTTCAAGTTCATGTCATAGTGTACATTTCATATTTTTGGCACATGGTAAGTCTTGAATGATTTGTTGATGATTGATGATGATTTTTAAAAGAAAATGATATGCTTTGAAAGCATGGAAACCTCCATTTTTAAGGGGAAAATATGGTAAAATTTTTCTAGAACTTAAAAACTTAGAAAAATACTTTTAAACAAGTGTTTATAAGTAAATGTTAATCATGGTTTTTCATATAAAATTGCCATAATTTTTGTTACAAAAATTACAAATATTGGAGGTTGTTTTTTGATAAATAAAAGTGACTAAATATGTATTTAGAAAAATATATATTTAGATGTCATAATTTGTGTGATTACTTGTATATTATGTGTATCAGTTATATTATTTTAGGACTTGAAATAATATAACCTACCAAAATCCCAAGAATTATAAAACAAAATTTACCAAAATTCCAAGAAAACAAATTTATAATTTATACCGAAAAAGTTGACAAACCGAACAAGGAATATGGATTACATGTATATATATATTCCGGAATTAAGTTCATATATATTTTGACAAATAAGTTAAGCGGTATTTTTGAAAACAAAGAAACGAAAATTATAATTTTTACAAGTGTTACAAATATATCATATTTTTGTCAAGAAGAGAATACATTATTTTCGAATAGAGAAAGGATGTATATATTTCTTGAATTATTAGAAGATATATTGTTTTGAAGAAAATACATTTTCTTAAACAAATTTAGAATATATTATTTTTGGGGTGAAAATGGATTTTTAAATATTTTATAAGTTAATCTTGAAAATATATTATTTTTGAGGTTTATATGAAAATATAAGTATTTTTGCTAAGGAAGAATTATAAATAATTTTCTATAAAATTTTTCTTAAAATATATATCTTTTTAGAATACAAATTGGTGATTTTTATTGGTTAAAAATTATATTTCGGTAGATGTAAATACAAAAAATAAGTATTCTCGTACGTACGACTACACACCGGAATACACCACAAATACTTGGCAGAATACACAAGGATAATTATACCCATACTTGGGAAATATTCACGAAAAGAATTGCAAAATGAACTAAGGAAAAATATATGTTATTTTGACAATATTCCAAATAAATGGATAAATATAATTGAAGTTAAAGTATTAATATTTTAACTAATAATTATATACTTTGGAATATTATAATATACATCAATGATGCAACTCAAAATACACCAAGATTTCCAAAACAAATCTTAATGAACAACTAAGACAAAGAGTCGTTACACGACCTAAACGTCTAATAAAACATGGCACGTGTGTAGGTACTTCTACGACTCGTAGGAGGACCTTTGAATATACAAGACAGCTGGACGCAAACTTGTGAGTTCATGTCTCCCTTTTCTCTTAAATGTTTTCGGATTTATAACTCTCGGGGGTGGAATACATGTTACATATGTTTCAATGGTATGATTTGGCTATGAAATAAACTATTAGATCATGTGAGCATAGGCTGAAACTGAAATGCCAATAACTCTCATAAGAATCATGGACAAAGGTTAGATCTAACGGGTACGGCCGAGCCCCACTCATGGTCCTTATGTGACCACTTAGAGTGCTTTAGTGTCCTAGTCGAGGTGATTCGAAAACGTTCTAGGAGATTTGAGACAGTCAAGGTGATTTGATATGGTCAAGGGAATTTGACACGATCAAGGGAATTTGACACAGTCAAGGTGAATTTGACACGGTCGAGGAGAATTCGACACAGTCGAGGAGATTCGACAAAGACAAAAGTCTACTCATATTGAGTACTCCCTATGTCTTCACATACATTAATGTCCTTGCAAAACATTAATTGATCTATTCATAGACGCTTTTCATACCTGTTTTCAAAAGAGTCTCTCAAATGTTTACAAGTTTATCAGTACTCATACAAAACGCATGAACTCGCTCAACTTTTGGTGATGTTTTCAAAATTACATGTATTTCAGGAAACAAGTTGGATCTTGGGCGCTGGTGTTGTTTCTGGATGTAAATTTCAAGTTTAGATGTCATCCACTTTTTTTGGTTTGTAACTTAATCAGAAGTTGTGTTGTTTGAAACTTAAATGACTGGTTTTTGTAAAATTTTAAGTGTTTGTAAAATTTTAAACTCTATGAATGGATGAACATCGTTTTGATCATATAGTTGTTTATTATAAGCGAATGCAATGAGAACCGATCGAGTCACACGCATATGCTTCCGCAAAAGTCAGGGTGTGACCGTTTGGTATTAGAGCCTCGATTATAGTGAACTAGGATTTCCTTCTCGAGTCTAGACTACAATCACTAGGACTCTCTCACGAAAACATTTTTACAAAAAGGTTTATCATTGCATTTACAAAAGCACCAAGATCCATGAGTCAAACATTTTTCAAATAAAAAGACAAGGCAAGGACATTTGTAGGGAGGAGAATACCCCAAATTAAAATGCCAATTGAGGTATAGTCTAAGTGAGATAGACTTGCCAAAGACAAAATGAGCACCCCCCTCCGAAAGGACAAACGAGTGTTATATGTGACATGATGCATCTACTTGCCTGTTTATACTAAGTGACATATTTATTCATTAATATATATGCGTATAAGGGTACGGAATATTATTAACGTGAACGAGATACCTTCGACTTCGAATTTTATTATTGTTCTTGACTCGCACGATGAGACTATCGACCTCACGTTTATTGCCAAGCTCATGGCTGGAGTGATTACCAGACGAGATCCTGAGCTTGTTTCCGTAGGAGATGGTTGTTCTTCCCTCTCGAATGTGAAGGTGCCTAACTACGGTAGTGACGGCGAAGCGGAGGAGACAACCTTGGATAACAACCTTATTAGCAGGATGAGGTCCCTGTGGCTTTTGTGAAACAAGATTGACGACACACTTGACCAGACAAGGAAGATGAAGTACTAATCTTGAAGGTGCCCCTCCAACTACTAGGAATTCTCCTTATTCCTATTACGCCTAAGCATCGTGCCTATTTGTGCGTAACAATAACGGATGTTAGCGCATGGACCACCACAATGGTCCTTTCCATGTCGAAGGTATAAGGACAGTAGTGTCCCCTCTTTGGTTGATTATCTGCTTTGAACGAGGGAAAATTTGGGGTGACCATGCAAGACAATTTATTATTACAGGGGCCCACGTAATAACAACTTGTAGTGCATAGGGAACCTGGTGGACTCAGCGGGTCAAGCTAATGATCACCATTCATCCAAAAATTCCTAAGTGTTCACACCTTCATCTAATGGAACAATACCTAGATAGTTACTATAGCACTCTACAAAGTAGGAAATATGTCTTTGCCTACTTCGTGTCTGACACTTCTACCCGTATACGAGTCATTTGGGAACCGATATCTAAGCAAGTGAGGATGGCTAACACTCGGGAAAGATTCAGCAACTTTACACTCTCTATCACCCTATATGTGGTAGAAATGCACAACCCCCATCTCTTGGGAAGTATACCCGTCTTTGTGAAAACAAAGACCTAAGGAGACCAATGTAGAAGGAAAATAACTACTACTTTCATATTATGGAACTTGTATGACCGAGGTGATGTAACCTCGAGTTCATTTTGTTTTCCTCTGATAAAAAAACAATAAATCAAGTTGTCAAGCATATATGAAAACTCAGTAGTTGTTTTCTTACTTATACATTGTTGATTATATATGCATGTGATATTAGGTGATTACATGTTTGCTTGTGGTGATATATACCTCATAGATGATTATTGAATGTTGTCTAACCTACCCCATACCTTTTTACCAGAAGAAAATGCCGCCCAGACGTGACACAGACACCAATACGTTACCAAGAACTGAGGCCGAACTCAATGAGCGCATTTCCCAAGCTATAGCGCAGCATGAAGCCCTCCGCTCTGAACACAACGGTGGTACTTCCAGAAATAACTCTCCAACTGGCTGCACCTATAAACAGTTCCTGGACTGCAAGCCATTGAATTTTAACGGCACAGGAGGTGTCGTTGCTTTTGCTTGTTGGGCAGAAAAGACTGACTCCGTTTTGAGAATGAGTAAATGCTCGCCCGAGCAGAGAGTTATCTATATCTCAGGGTTGTTTTTGGATGGCGCACTCTCCTGGTGGAACCTTTAGGTTCAGACCCTTGGTGAAGCTACTGCTTATGCACTGAGCTGGGATGAACTCAAGGAATTGATGCGGAAGAAATATTGCGCCAGGGCCGAAATCCAGAAGCTTGAGACTGAGTTCTGGAATTTGAAAATGGACGGGTCGAAGAGTACCGAGTACATCCAACGCTTTCACGACTTGTCTAGGGTTGTTCCCTACTTAGTCGAGCCTGAATCCAAGAGGATTGAACGATTCACTTGGGGACTTGCACCTCAAATCCTGAGCATGGTTACTACCTCAAAGCCTCCAACCATCACAGAGGCTATCGATTTGAGTGTTGCGCTTACTGAAGATGCTCTTCGTATGGGAAAGTTTTCAGGATCTGAGACAAACAAGAAAGAAAATCATGTGGGGTCATTGGGCGGCAATAAGAGAAAGTTTTTGAACCTGAAGAAAGGCACCCAAGTCAGTTATGACAACTCCAATACAAACAAAAGAAGGGAAGTGAACCCGCCTCGTGGCATGAAAGCTTATGGAGCCGCTAATAAGGCTGGTGGTAAGGTTTATTTAGGGACTAAGCAGAGATGTGATGAATGCAAGTTTCACCATGAAGGTCGATGTCTAAGGCCTAAGTGCGACAGATGTGGAAAAGAATGACACAGCAAGGATGTTTATTGGGCGAAATATCCCAAACAAGGGGAAATGATGACTGCAACCAAGACGGAAATGATAATGGTAGAGTTCTAGGTTGTTTCAAATGTGGTGAAGTGGGGCACTTTAGGAAAGATTGCCCTAAGAAGAACCAGACAAGGAAGAGTCTTCACGATCGGAGCTCGTGAAGCACGCCAGGATCCAAATGCAGTTATGGGTACATTCCCTACTAACCAACTCTATGCATTCATTTTGATTGAAACTGGCGTCGACTTTAGCCTTGTATCCATAGAACTTCAGAACCTAATTGGCCTAGTTTCAAGTAAGCTAGACGTCCCATATTCTATAGAGTTAGTAAATGGGAAATTGGTCAAAAAGGATGAAGTTGTTAAGGGTTGTACCCTAAAGCTTGGAGAGCGGGAATTTTCTATTTGAACTCCTACATGTAGATTTGGGAAGTTATGACATTGTAGTCAGCATGGATTGATTATCCAAGGATAGAGCTGAAGTTGTTTGACATAAGGAAATTTTTTTGCATCCCCTTGTAAATGATGAGAGACTTATAGTACACTACCTTCTTACGATTGATGCGAGGGCACTAGGCCCCATAAGTCGGTGGATTGCGACATCCCACATTGGTCATAAGGGTACAGAAGTGCCTTCGAAAAGGCTGCATAGCCTTCCTTGCTCATGTTGTCGATAAGGAGACCAAGGAGCCAAAGCTAGAAGACATCCCCGTCATGAGGGAATTCCCAGAAGTCTCTCCCAAAGACTTGCCTGGGTTACCTCCACGACAACAAGTGGAGTTTAGGATAAACCTAGTGCCAGGAGCGGCACCCGTGGCAAATGCACCCTACCGAATAGCTGCATTCAAGATACAAGGACTAACGACTCGACTACAAGAACTGCTAGAACGAAGGATCCATCAGACCAAGCTTCTCGCCTTGGGGAGCTCCAACGCTATTCGTTAAGAAGAAAGATGGCAGATTCCGTTTGTGCATCGACTTCAAGGAATTGAGTAAGCTATCCATCACGAATCGGTATCCTTGCCGAGGGTTGATGACTTGTTCGACCAATTACAAGGCTCTAGTTACTACTCGAAGATCGACTTCAGGCCAGGATATCCTCAACTGCGAATACAAGAAGAAAGTATCCCTAAAACGGCCTTTAGGACTCGATATGGACATCTCGAGTTCCTTGTCATGCCGTTTGGCTTAACAAACACACCAACAGTATTCATGAACCTCATGAATAGGGTGTGCAGGCCATACCTGGATAAGATTGTGGATATGTTCATTGATGACATCCTTATTTACTCACGAACCCAGGAGGAACATGAGCAACACTTGCGAGCTACCCTAGAACTTTTGAAGAAGGAGTAGTTGTATGCGAAGCTGTCGAAGTGCGAATTTTGATCTCGCGAGGTACAATTCCTAAGTCACATGGTAAATGAGAGTGGAATTCACAACGACCCTGCTAAGAAGAAAGCAATCAAGAATTGGGAAGCCCCAAGGACGCCAACTACAATACGACAATTTGTAGGGATTAGTAGGCTATTACAGACGAATCATAGGGGACTTTTCAAAGATTGATCAACCACTAGAAACCCTAACCTAGACGGTACCCATCTTGCCTCTACCTGGCAGTATCAAGGGATTAGTGGTTTATTGTGACACTTCTTGACAAGGTCTTGGTTGTGTGTTGATGCAACGAGACAAAGCCATCGCGTACGCATCATGTCGATCGAAGGATCATGAGAAGAACTGCACCACGCACAACCTTGATCTGGGTGCGGTGAATCACGCACTAAAGATTTGGCATCATTACTTGTATGGAAAACATTGCATGATATTTACTGATCACAAGAGTTGCAGCACATCTTTGATCAGAAGGACTTAAACATGAGATAACGAAGATGGATTGAGCAACAAAATGGGTATAATTGTGAGATTAAGTATCACCTAGACAAGGCGAGCATTGTAGCAGACGCCTTGAGCCGCAAGGAACACGCAAAGCCTCTAAGGGTGCGAGCCTTAGAGATGACCATACAAACGAACCCCGCTACTCGGAGTCGTGAAGCTGAGCAAGAGGCGCTCAAACCAGAGAACCTTCAAGCTGAAGCATTACGTGGAATAGGAGTGCAATTATTGCCTAAGGTAAACGGAACATTATATTTCTTGGAACGACTTTGGGTTCCCTTCCGCGACAATTTATGTACGCTGATTTTGGGACCAGGCTCATAGGTCAAGGTACTCGATCCATCCTGGATCCAACAAGATGTACCACGACTTGAAGGATTAGTATGGGTGGCCCTGGATGGAAGCTGATATAGCTAGATATGTGGGTAACTGTCTTACTTGTGCCAAAGTTAAGACAGAATACCAGAAACCATCAGGGCTGCTGCAACAGCCTGAGGTTCCCATGTGGAAGTGGGAACGAATCTCAATGGATTTCATTACAAAGCTACCGAGAACCCAAGGAGGGCATGTCATGATTTGGGTAATTGTTGATCGACTCACAAAACCCGTACATTCACTACCGATTAGTGAGGAAGACAGCACAAGGAAATTAGCAGAGATTTTTCTTAGAGAGATTGTGGCACGTCATGGAGTGCTTGTTTCTATTTTATCCGACCAAGATGGTCGTTTTGTGCCGAGGATAAGCCAGATGTTTCAGAAGGCGTTTAGGTCACGGTTGAACCTGAGTACTGTATTTCACCCTCAGGCGGACGACCAGAGTAAATGAACGACACATACTTTGGTAGACATGCTACGTGCTTGAGTGATGAACTTTGATGAAAAGTTGGAATATTCACTTGCCTTTAGTGGAGATTTCCTACAATAATAGCTATCACACCAACATTCAGGCCACCCCGTTTGAAGCTTCATCTGGACCTAAGTGTCGGTCCCCGTTGTGATTGGGCGGAGACCGGAGTTAAACGAGTTATTGACCCCGAGATGGCTCGGGAAAATATGGACAAGATCGTTCAGATACGTGATCGTATCAAGTCGGCACATGATATACGAAAGGCTACGCCGACAAGCGGCGGAAACCATTGGAATTTGAGTTGGAGGTGTTGTTTTAATGAAAGTCTTTCCTTGGAAAGGCGTGGTACGATTTGGAAAAGCGTGGGAAGTTGAACCCACGATATATTAGACCTTTCAAGATCCTGGAGAGGATCGAAACCGTTACATACAAACTAAAGCTTTCAGAAGAGCTTAGTAGTATTCAGGACGCGTTTCACGTGTCTAACCTCAGGAATAGTCCTACTCAAGAAACAGTTGACATTCCTGCAAACAAGATTCACATCAATGACAAACTCCAATTTACTAAAGAACCTTTTAAGTGTACGGACTGGAAGTCCACAAAACACGGAGGAGTCGTTTTAAATTTGTTAAAGTTCATTGGAATTCACATCATGGCCCATAATTTACTTGGGAACATGAAGGCCAAATCAAGTCTAAGTATTCATATCTGTTTCACAACTCCCCTACAACCAATAACACCGCTTGAATTTCGTGACAAAATTCTTTTAACGGGGGGAGAATGTGACAACTGGCACTTTTTCGTGTATTCCGTACAATAATAAACAGTAATCTGTACTTTAGTGACTGTGCACGGTTGAATTAACAAGACGAATGAATATCTGATTACTGTCATATACATACAAAGGCTTTTCATGTTGCAAGATTGTTCATCATTATTACATGCAACACAATATGGTACAATTAGTGCACAAAACAAAGTTAGCACATTTATCAGACAAACTAGAAGTACTGACTGGAGTTCAGTACTTAGACAGACGTGATGTTAAGACACAGAATGAGCCCGAAACCAAGTGTTACACTAGAATAGTATGTAGGAAAGTAGGGAATACAAAACTGCCTTCCTAGTTATGATTTAAGTGCCAGAAACACACTAAAACTGCAGAATTCTGCAGAAAATAACAAAATTCAGCAATTTACAGCATTTTAACAACTAAATATAATGCAGAAATGTGGTTTAATGGTCCAGAATACTTTCCTAAGTGTCGGGAATTAGGGGTGTTCAAAAAACTCGTGGCTCGCAGCTCGCTCGAAAAAAGCTCGAAGAAAGCTCGGCTCGATATTGGCTCGGTTGTAAACGAGCCAGCTCGGCTCGGCTCTGTTTGTAAACGAGCCGAGCTCGAGCTTGGCCTGGCTCGGCTCGTGAGCTGGCTCGATAAGGTTTACATCGTTAATTTTTTTGTCCCACATCGCTTAGAAAACAAAAACTAAGGGAGTATCTCCCCAATAAAAGAAGGTAAAGACAATGTACAAAGATAATTAACTATTTATACTTGCATATTTAGCCATATGGTTAAATTAAATGGAAATTATGACCCTTAGTCTATGAAGAAACTTATTTTTAAGGGCTTTTTAAGCAGTAAATGTTGCGGTTCATTATTAGTTCGAGCTAGATCGAGCCGAGCCGAGCTAGCTTGAATTCTAATCGAGTCGAGCTCGAGCCTCAAATCTCAGCTCGATTTGAAATTTGAGCTCGAGCCGAGCCAGCTCGAATCGAGTTCGAGCCAAGCTCGAGCTGGATCTAGCTCGGCTCGTTTACAGCCCTATCGGGAATCAAAACTGTCATAAAAGGAAACATAAAGCACATTAAACTGCGCAATTTAGCACCTTAACGAACCGGTAACCAACCGAACACTACCCGAAACACCAAATTTTCACTAGAAGCATTGTTTTAGTATTACGAAGCTAGTTATGACCACCAAACATCATATTACATCTTAAAAACACTTAAACACCTAAACCCCTAAATTTAACACTTAACACTAACTAGAACTTGTAACTTCCAATTGAGATGTAACTAGACCCCCCCATCTAATGGCCGGTTATAAAGGGGCCCCACATGCCCCAAATTCTTTGATTATTTTATGTAAAATGTTATGTGGATATGAAACATAAGGACTCGTGTGTATTTAGTTGTTGGAGATCATTTTAAAAAGACCACAAGTCCTTAACTCACCTAGCATTTTCATCACTTCAAGCTACACAAACCCTTCTTCCCTCCCTCCATACTTACAACCCAAATCATCATCACAACACCTCCATTATCTAGCTTCAATCCACACATTCTAAGCATATCATAAGGTGTACGAAGCATAACTAAGAAGGTGGGAAACATCAAAAGTGGAAGGATCTTCACATAGAGCTTTTATCCACCTTGTTTATCATCTTCATCATCTTGAGTTCTTCCCTAGCCTTGTGCTAGTAGTAAGCCCCTTTGTAACTTGATTTTACTTCTTATTTAGATGGTTAAAAGATTTTGTATATGATTAATCATGAAGATCATGAAGAAACAAGAAGATGAACTTTAACATAAAGCTAAATAACTTAAGAGTCATTGTTGTTTTAGTATATGTATGAATCTTGATTGTGATTTCTTGAGAATATGATGTTAATCATCATAAGGAAACTTGCTAGATTGTGATTAAACACATGATCTAGCAAGTGAAAGGATGATCTTGTGAAAAATCAAAGTGATCATCCTTTATGTAAACATGAACTTGAAAGATGAAGTTGTTTTTATGTAAGATGATGGTGGATAAATGATATAAGGCTTATAAATGGATGATTTCAAAGATAGTTTTCTCAAGAAACCAAGTTTATTTATAAGATCGACATAAACATGATT
>JARYGA010018984.1:0-67165 GCA_030545235.1 Helianthus tuberosus
TTAAAGGCCTTTGCATACCAGAGTTTGAAATGCTTGAAGAGCGGGTTTAACATTGGTAGAAGTGACTATGAAAACTTAGTTGAAAATGAACAAGAAAATTTTATCTCTGAGCAAAAATGTATCGCATTGCTACATCAGTCAGTAAGGGATGGCATCATATCTCTAATTGACTACAAAGATTCCAAAGATTTATGGGCAAAATTAGAGAAAAAGTGCGTGGGTGGAGCAGAAATTGTTAGCAACAAGAAAAAATTGTTAAAAAAGGAATTCGATTTATTTGGGTGTATTAAAAATGAATCTGTTTCGAAGATGATAGAAAGGTTTTGTCATTTGAAGATTGAACTGACTAGGCATGGATTTACGTTCACAGAAGAAGAGTTAGTTGATAAGCTGATGGATTCACTACCTGATGAAAAAGATTGGTTGTACTTTGCTCTGTTGCTGAAAAACACTGTGGAGAAGAAGGACTTGGCAGTTGATTTTCTGATAGAGAGACTTGAAAGTCACGAGTTGGAAATCAGGAAAACAAACAAAGTAAACAGTACTCAGTATCAGCAGAATGTTGATTTGTATTATCGAGGAAGTATGATTCAAAAAATAGTATCACCAAAGACTGCATTCTCAGCAGAAAATCCAAGTATGCCAAATCAAGAGAATCAAAATAGCAGTCCTACTCCAAGCAACGGATATCATGGAGGATCATCTTCATCGACTCCTAGTCAACAGCAACAATCTGTTCCGAAAAACAAGTTCCAGTGCAATATTGCTTTAGACCTCAAGAATACACAAAACTTCAGCGAAGAATCCGTCAAACAGCAAATGGTGTTTTTGGCATCTGTCTTTGAATCATACGAGAGCCTTGTTGCTGGAAAAATCGGAAACACCAATCTCACCAAGGAAGATTATGATCAAATCGACCCTGAAGAGATGGAATTGATCGATATTAGATGGTGTATGGCGAGTGCAGTCAGGAGGGCTCAGAGATTCATGGAAATAACAGGCAGACACTCGATTGGTGGACCGTCAACCAAATTAGGGTTTGACAAATCAAAGGTCACATGTTTCAAGTGCAAACAAAAAGGGCACTTTAAACGAGAAGGTCGAAATGCTCCTGCTGATGAAACTGCAAACCTTTCCGTGAAGACTATTATAAAAGGGCCATCTATCATCAAAACAAGGCAGAATCTCCCAGAATGAAACAGTTAGAAGATGTTCCAAAAGATATGTCAAGAGCATTAGCTGTTATGTATGATGATGAGGGATATGATTGGAGTGATGTGCTACCAGAAGAAGATGCTGTGGGTTTTGCATTCATGGCAAAGATTGTTCCTTTCAAGGATACCAGAACTAAAGAAGAAAAATATGTCAACAGGAAAATGTTAGCCCAAAACATGAAAGATAAAATCTATCGAACATGGAAAGAGGCAAAAAGTGCAAAAAGGTGGGATGCAACTCGGGAATGTTTTTTGGATCCCAAAGGAAACATTGTTGTTGAACCTTCATCAGTCACTGTTGAAACTCTAATTGAGCAACTAGAAAAAGAGGAAGAAAAAAGACAGAGACTGTGGTGGGGAAGTGAAGAAAAAGAAAAAAAAAGGAGAAAGAGTTGCACTTAAAGAAGGCCGATGATGGGATTATTGACACGACCAAAGAATTCACTGCAGATAACCTGAAGAAAATGGCTGACAAAGTGCTTGCAGCGAAAGAGTTAGAGGTAGTTTCTGAGTCTGGAACTGAGTCTAAAAGCAAGGTCAGTTCTAATGTTTCAACCAATGAGTCAGGTAAGAAAGCAAAAATTGAGAGCGACTGCAAAAATTGCATGAAAAACTGCAAGGTTTGTAGTACACTTGCTTACCTCAGAGGTAAAAAGTCTGAAGAACTGACAGAAAGAGTCAGAGAAGTTGAAAATCAAATCTTAAGTCGTGACAAACTGATAAAAGCTTCAAATGATCGAATCAAAGAATTAACTGAGAAAATTGAAAATGATAAAATTGACGTAGAACGAATCAGGAAAGAAAACGAAAAGTTAATCCATGAAAATCGTCAACTTTTTGAAAATCATGAGAAGTTAAAAAGAACGATTAAAGATTCTGATGAGAGAAACAGTAAAACAAGCAAAGAAAATATGCAATTGTCAGGAGTCCTTCAGTCGAAAGAAAAGCAAATCAACCAACAGCTGGATGAGATTGCTAATCTGAAGCTTCAGTTTCAGGAAGCTAAGATAGAAAATGAACGCATCAATCTGAAACTCAACAGTTACAACACCGCAAGTTTTGATCTTCAACACATAGTTCCAAAACCCATTGGGAAGAACAAAGCTGGCGAAGATGTATATGCTGATGGAACAGGGGTTGGGTATCATCAAGTTCCACCTCCTGTGTTGAATAACTTTTCAAAGAAAAAATCTGGGTTGGTTAACAATGATGAAACAAATGAAATCAAACTACCAGAAACAATTGACATCACATTCACTTCATCATCTGATGAAGACAGCATTCAGTCTGAAGTTGTTAAAAATGTAGTTGAAAATGTTCTGAAATCTGACAATGATTCAACTGAGGATGAAGAATGCTTTTTGGAAAAATACATTCCGAAATCAAAATCCAAAAACAACTTAAGTGAAGAACCTACTCTTGTAATGTACAAGATGTCGGGCTCGGATAAGTTGTATTCGGATCTTGAGTTTCCGTTAGAAAATGTGAATGTCGACAAATTGAAAAATGTTTTTAAACTAGTTGAGATTAATGTTTGTGAAATTGAAGGTTTGAAACGTTCCGAAAGACAATTGAAATTTGAAAAGCATAAATCTTACTACAAAAAAACCTATAGTACCACCACGTTTTTCTAACAATTACCAAAACAAATGGTCGGGTGGTCATCAGGGTGGTAAGAATAACCAAAGAAGGAACTTTCAAAACAAGAAGTTTGTTGAGAAAAAGGTGTTTGTGAAAAGCTCGAGTTCACACTCTGAGCAGGAATCTGAGATTTTTTCAAAAACCAATGAAGAATTCTTTCAGAAGAAAGCCTCGCAGCCCCAGGCCGAAGGCACAAGTCGGGTAATTGACACCCGAACATGCTTCAAATGCAATCAAGTTGGACATATTGCACGAAAGTGCACCAACTCAAAGCCTAAGTCTGTGGTTGTCGAGAATCCGAAAAGAAAAGATGATGTTAAAGGGAAAGCTCCAATGTTTGTTGAGAAAAAGTTTTTAAAGAAAGAAAATGTCGAAGTTAAAACTGAATCTGCAAAAGAGTCAGTTAAGAAAATCGAACCCATAAAGAAGTTGGTAACTAAAAATGACAAATTTTACAAACGGGTTGCGTCATCTCAACAAACATGGAAGCCGAGATCTGTTGAAGAGAAAACAAGTTCTCTAAAACCAAAGGTTTCAGAGTATGCAAAACAATCATCTTCTACAACACCGGTAAAGATGAATGTTCCTTTGGATCACTATGAGAAACTTGTGAAACAAACTTCTACCCCACCAGGGAAGAAGTATGTTCCGAAGAAAAACCAACCTACTGGTCAACCTCAAAAAGAAGAATCTTTTCTACACAAAGAGGTTGAGGTTGGAACTGAAGAAAGTTTAAAGATAAATGACAAAAATTTCCCGCCATTGTACACTAAGACCACAATTCTAAACATTAAGCTACCTGAGTCGAAAGAGGCTTGGGTTGCTTCAAAATCTCACTAAATGATTTTGAAATATGCAGGAGCTTCCAAGATCCATCTCACGTTGGATAATGGATAGCGGAGCTTCTCGGCACATGACGGGGGAGAAAACCCTACTGTATGATGTTCGAGGGTTTAATGGAGGATATGTGGGATTTGTAGGCAATCGAGGTGGTCGTATAATTGGTGAGGGAACTTTATCGAATGGAATTGTCACATTTGAAAGAGTGAATTATATTGAAGAGCTACAAAACAATCTTCTGAGCATCTCCCAGATTTGTGATCGTATGTATTCGATGCACTTCACAGATAAAGAATGTTTGATATTGAAGCCAGGATTTGTTGTTCCCGAAGAATGGGTTATCATGAGAGCACCAAGAATCAATTATCTGTACATATTGGATATGAGTGTAGCAACTACTACCATAGGTCAGGCTCACTGCTTCATGTCAAGAGCCACTGAGAAGGAGTCACAATTATTGCATTGAAAAATGGGCCATATTCATCTGCGAAAGATGAACTACCTGGTACACAACGAATTAGTAGAAGGAGTTCATCTGAAAGGTTTTCATCTTGAGGGGGAGTGCATTAGTTGTATCAAAGGTAAGCAGAAAAAGAAATATCACCCTGGAAAGAAGATGAATTCAGTCTCGAGGCCGTTAGAGAGACTTCACATGGATCTTTTTGGTCCAGTGAATGTCAAAAGCATAACTGGTGATCTCTATTGCCTAGTTGTCACAGACGACTATTCGAGATTTTCGTGGGTATCATTTCTGAAGTTAAAAGATGAAACAGTTTGGAGTTTAAGGCAAATGTTCAGAAAACTTGAAAACCTGTACCAAACCCGTATCAGAAGAATAAGAAGTGATAACGGCACATAATTTAAGAACGGAAGAATGGAAGTATATTGCAATGAAAAAGGTATAATGCATGAATTCAGCGCGCCATACACTCCGCAGCAAAATGGGGTAGCAGAAAGAAAGAATTGGACGTTGATTGAAACGGCCAGGACAATGCTTGCTGATCCAAAACTACCTGTCAATTTCTGGGCAGAAGCAGTGTCAGCCGCATGCTATACGCTCAACCGGGTTCTTACAGTGAAAAAGTTCAACAAGACATGTTTCGAGCTCATAAATCTCCGCAAACCTAACCCGAAGTATTTGGAACCGTTCGGATCTCCCTGTACAGTTCTAGAACCTTTTGGTAAATTTGGTCCAAAGTGCATTGAAGGTATATTTGTGGGATATTCAAGCCCTTTAAAAAGAGTCTTTGTTCCAAGTATGAAGCGGATTATCAAAGCACAACATGTTGAGTGTCAAGGTTATACGATGCCACCTCAGAATCCAGGTGACTCATGGCGTTTCAATTACAATACTCTGTGGGATTCATTTAATATAGAAGAAGAACCAGATTTCTATGACGAGTTGGATATTCTGAGAGGTATGATGATTCACAAGAAAGATTCCCAGCAGAACCTATTAGACGTCAACGACAAGCTTCAAATGATGATGAAGCAGGTCCAAGCAATGCTGGAGAACATGATGATGTTTTGCAAACTCCTATATCTTCAGATAGCAAACAAGCTCCTATCAATCAGACGGCAATCAATGATAATTCAGATTCTGATGAAAGGCAAACATTCGATCGTGGTGATTCAGAGTCTGAAGGGGAGCAAATCCAGTCTCAAGATCAAACTGTTCCAGTCAGTGAACAAGTCGCAAACCAGAACATTACGAATTTGGAAAGCGAAGTAGATGTTCCAGGCGAGGTGATGCCAAGAACTCTTTCATATCATCCAGAAGAGCTAATCATTGGAGAGTTGCAATCAGGAGTCCGCACCAGATGACAAATTGACCAAGGCCTTACTTGTTTTTACTCTACAATTGCTCATTTACAAACACAGTTTTCACTTAGTTGTTTTATTTCGCAGATCGAACTGCGAACATACAAGGAGGCACTAACTGAAGATTCTTGGGTCAACGCGATGCAAGAGGAGCTGAGTCAGTTTGAGAAGTTGGGTGTCTGGAAACTGGTGGACCTGCCTGATGGTCATAGGAAGATTAACACCAAGTGGGTGTTCAAGTGTAAGAGGGATGATCGAGGGGTTGTTATTTGCAATAAAGCTGACTCGTTCAGGGTTTCAGCCAGCAGGAGGGGATAGATTTCACTGAAGTATATGCTCCGGTTGCTAGACTTGAAGCGATCAGAATCTTCCTAGCATTTGCATCTTGGAAAGGAATTAAAGTTTTTCAGCTAGATGTGAAGTCGGCATTTCTCTATGGCAAGGTGAAAGAGGAGGTTTATGTCGGACAGCCATCGGGCTTCACCGACCCAATCCACAAAGATAAAGTTTATCTCTTGGATAAGGCGTTATACGGCTTACATCAGGCCCCGAGAGCCTGGTATGAGACCCTGTCTCAACATCTGTTAGCCAACAACTTCATCCGAGGAAAGGTAGACGCCACTCTGTTCACAAAAGAAGTCGACGGACATCATCTGATAGTCCAAATTTATGTGGATGACATAATTTTCGGGTCGACAAATGAACAACTCTACAAAGATTTTGAAAAAGTTATGAAGCGGAAATTTGAAATGTCATCAATGGGTGAGATGAAGTTCTTATTGGGGCTTCAGGTTGATCAACTACCCGAGGGAACATTCATACATCAGACAAAGTACGTTCATGATGTTCTGGAGAAATTCGGGATGTCAGGAATGTTACCAATGTCCACCCCGTTAGCGACAAACCATGGGATAAACCCTGATCTCACCGGAGATAAGGTAGATGAAACGCTATATCGCGCCATGATCGGTTCGCTGATGTATTTGACGGCATCAAGACCGGATATTATGTATCTAACCTGCCTCACAGCACGATTTCAGTCAAGTCCCAGAGCCTCGCATATGGTAATTGTGAAAAGGATTCTACGCTACCTGAAAGGAACTCCATCATTGGGGTTGTGGTATCTAAAAGAAGGCGATTTCACGCTTGAGGGATATTCTGATTCCGATTTCGGATGCTGCAAAGTTAACGCTAAATCAACAATAGCGGGGTGCCAGTTTTTCGGACCACGATTGGTCACCTAGCAATGCAAGAAGCAGACCTCTGTTGCTTTATCCACATGTAAAGCCGAATATGTATGTGCTAGCAGCTGCTGCTCTCAGATCCTGTGGATCCAGCAACAGATGTAGGACTACGGTTTGCAATTTCTTAACTCCCCTATCTTTGTTGATAACGAGGCAGCTA
Source organism: Helianthus tuberosus (assembly GCA_030545235.1). NCBI lineage: Eukaryota > Viridiplantae > Streptophyta > Magnoliopsida > Asterales > Asteraceae > Helianthus > Helianthus tuberosus. The sequence goes on from JARYGA010018984.1 coordinate 6,921, forward strand.
TAAACATAACAAAAAATCTTGTTCATCACGCTAAAACCAAACACATTGAAATTCGTCATCACTTCATCCGAGACTGTTTCGAGAAGAAGTTGATACGAATAGAAAAAATCCACACTGACGAACAAAAAGCTGATTTACATACCAAAGCGTTTGATAAAACTTGTTTTCAATATCTATTAAAACTGAACGGTATGAAGCTTTTATCGGTGTCAGAGGGGATTCTTGGCGTTGATGAAGGTACCACGGTAGATGATGTTGAAAAGCAATCTGCAACGGTTTGTCGAATTTTTAGATGTTTTGGTATTTAGGGGGAGATAGGTTACTTTCAGAAAATACAAAAACATTGAAAAAAATTCAAAAACCCAAAAACATGAAATATTTCAAAATCCAAAAACAATAGAAAACCGAAAAAGAGCTAGTGTAAAAAAAGGGAAAATGATAGTACATCAGCTAGACAGTTACGGTATGCTAAAGAAATGTAATGTTTAAAAGCTTTAAGCAGTCTCGCTGATGATATGCCGGTAGGTTTTTACACATTTAGTAAGTTTGTTCAGGATATAAACCTAAATCACAACTTGCTTTTACGTGGGGAACATCTCTCGGATATATGGGTAACCCCCGAAATCTTGTTTGAAGGACCCCTCTTTCTGAGATACTAGGTCTTTATACTTAGTGATATCTGGGGTATTATCCCAGGACTTCTGATTTTACGGAAGCAATGCCCTAGTCCCCGTATAATACTTTTCGCTTGCTTGAAAAATAGCACCCCCCCTCAGCATAAAAAATGATGAAACATTGCAAAATGCTAATCATGTGCTGTTGAAGAAAAGATCCTCTAAAGGGGACACACCAAAAGTCGAAGCCGTCATCTCTCTGCTGAACGGAAGTTCTGACCTGAGCTCTCACGGCCCTCGCATTCTAAACCCCTACAGATATCATCTAGATATATTCACCTGTAAGACTGAATATTGGGATCTGGATACGGGAGTATATTCTGAGGTGGTACACGTGTAAAAGTTAAGATCTTAAAACACTAAATTCGTATCTTGAACAGATTGAAATTTGTGTGAGAACTTAAGTGGATCAGTATATCGGCAATCTGAGCAAATTGTTTAATTCTGAGTATGAAATCAAAGCTTAACGGTACTTGTAGCTTGTCGGCAGCTGATATGATTCCCTAACACGCTCACAAAAAATATGTTTGTAAATAAGTTTACTTTTACTGCATTTCTTTTCTGTTTAACATTCAAAATCAAAAAGATTTCTTAGCTTTCTATGTCTAGAAACTTTCTTAAATCCAAAAAGATTTTATTTTTCTGCTTTATTTTTTTATTTTATTTTTCTCCGACAAATCAAAGTAGAAAGCTGATCTTCAGACTCGCAGTTTGAATATGATGCATGAAGTTTATGAGATGGACAGATGAGTTGGGAGCTTATCATGTTAAACCTGTGAAAATGTAAAGTCAAAACAAGTTCATTAAGTTGAAACTTGTAATTTTTCATAAAAAGCTTGAAAAGATTGAACAAAACGTCAGTGTGCTTTGTTTCAAGCCAACCAAGGTCATTAAGTTGGATTTGGTCGGCAAATTAAGTGCCTAGGGTCATTAACTTGGACCTAGATACTTGAAAAGGTCAAAATGTCAAAAGGTCAAAGTGTCAAAGTCTTAAAAGTCATATATGTGCCTCGCTCGGATAGCAATCCGGTCGGATGACAATCCGGTCGGATAGCAATTTGACTCATGTGTCATATATATAGAGGGTCAAGGGATAGTCAAAGGGTTACTCGCTCGGACAACCTTCATTCTCTCTCACACTCTTGATTTTCTGATCTTGTTTTCTTCACACTTCTTTGCACAAATCGTTGGATCGTTGGTTAGCACAACTTTTACAATGGCAAAGGACTGGGAGAAAATGCATAACATCTATTGTTTATTAGAAAAAGAATTTACAGAAAAAACTGTAATTGAAGATATTGCAAAATTTTTGAAGAAAAGCAGGATTTCTAAGGCATTAACTGACAAAACCATAGTCTACGAATCACATGTCAGACGATTTTGGAACTCTGCAAGATACGAAGAGAAAGATAAGACGATTTACTCTGCAGTAACAAAGAGAGATGAGAATGGAAAGAGTGTGGATTTGGAGATTAAGATAAAAGTTGGTGATGTGAGACGTGTGTTAGAATTAGGTGATTCTGATAATGATCCAACCATTATCCCTGAACGTCTAGCAAAAGGATTATGGTGCAGAATGGGATTCACAGGGCACATAAATGGAAAAATGTTAAAAACAAATTTCAGTCATGCTTACAAATTTATGGTTCATTGTGTGACACATGCTCTATCACATAGGAAGGGAGCTTATGATGAAACATCGGACTATCTTATGAACATCATCACATGCCTTGTTTTAAATAGACCATATAATATTTCTCAAGTGATATTTAATTACATGACTGAGAATACAAAAGCTGAAAACAAGAAGTACATCATGTATCCTCGCTTTGTACAAATGATGATTGATGATCAGTTCAAGGACCTTGAAAAGAGTAATGATGATATTTTAGGTCTGAGGCACATGACAGCAGATACCTTAAGTAGATTAATTAAGGGTTCTAATCCAGGAGCGAAAAGAATGATATGCAAAATCAGCAAAACAGCATATATTGCTCCAGAGAACGATGCTTGGAGACACCAAAATAGTGACTCAGATAATGAAGATGTAAAGATGAGTGAGTTTAAAGAAAAGAATACCAGATGGTGGTTTGAGAAAGTAAAAGATGGGAAGAGAAAAAAAACTCCCAAGACTTCTCCTGCAGTTCCTATTCCAAAGGAACCAGTTCCTAAGATTGTGATAAAGGGTACAGTGAGAGGGGGAGTCATAAGAAAAGTTAGAACGTTAAATTGTTATATTATTCTAATAATAACCTCAATGTCTGTTTTGCAGAAACATCTGGAGAACCACAACAGAGGTTAATAGATGAAACAGTGCTGGAACCATCGGTAGTTGCTGCTCAGAAAGAATGAGGAGCTGATTTATTGAAGCATTCTCTTGAAAGCTTTCTGAAAAAGAATAAGGAAGTTGCTGCTCAGAAAGAACAAAGCTCAAGAGTTCAAGAGCCTGAGGATGTTGCACAAGATGATACAAGTGAAGATGATTCTGAGGGTACTAAGTCTGAGTCAGAGCTTGATCCAACAACACTTGGTAGAGGAAAAGCTCAACTGAAGAAAAAGTCTTCTAAAAAGCAGAAAACATCGGATGAAGAAGACTCTTCTTATAAACCTGATGAGCCAAAGAAACAAAGGGCAAAGCGTAAAGCGGTTCAAGCAGGAGTCATTCCGAGAAATGTGCGTGCAAAGAAAGCTGGAGCTAAATCCCAAAAGGATCAAGGAGGCAAAGGTGAAAAGCCCAAAGTTGCTGAATCAGAAAAAAGTCAAAATGTTGAAGCTCCAAAAGCTTCAGAAGTTCAAAAACAGAGTGTTGCTGATGTTGAAGTAGAAAAGAAAGATGGTCACGATGATTATGTTGAAGTGACTGAAGGTGGAGTTTTTATTTCTAAATTTCCACAAATTCTAGAAAATATTGAGATTCTAGAGTCTTCACGCTCCAAAGTTACAGTTGATTTGTTTGGTAATCTTCCACCTGCCTCAGGGGATCCTTTAGAAGATTTGAACTTTGGAGATGACTTTGATGTATTCAACAATGAAGCAGTAAAAATATTGGCAAAGAAAGTTGCTGAGCTTGAGAAAGAAAAGATAAAAGCTGAAGCAGAACGTGATGTCTTCAAGAAATATGTTGAACAGCTGATGAAAGCTCATGATCAAATAAGAATGGTGTTGATAGATCAAGAGGAGACGATAAAGAACATGAAGGATGATGCTCATAATAATTCTAAAGTGTTCAAACTCTTGATAGCAGAGATCGCTTCATTGAATGTGAAGATAAAGAATCTTCAAGATGTGAATCTGACACTGAATCAGCTTCTCAGTGAAATGAGTGAAGCTTCATCAAACGAAATGAAGACAATAAAGTTAGAAATGGAAGCTATGAAAGCTGATAAAGTGGTAAAGGATGAACAACTTCATATGTTGTACTCTGTTATGGAAAGTCATTTGAAGATGGATGTTCATGCTGCCTTTAATGATATTGAAGTAAAAAGAGCTGAGGATAGAAGAATTGAACGAGAAAGACGACTAGCTGAAGATGCCACTCAAAAGAACAAAAGTGTTATTGAAGAAATTCAAGAAGCTGGTGGGTCTTCTAGTCAAGTTGACATTGAAATGATTGATGTTGAAAATATTCAAGAACAAGTTGCTGAAGATGTTAACATTGAACAAGATCAAGACTTCATGCTGGTTGGTGAGTCTTCTCTATCTATTGATCTTAATGAAGTTATTCATCGAGTTGCTGCTATTCAAAAGAAAAGAAAGGCAAAAGAAATGTTATTGTTGGAATGGAAGACACAACAGTTTGTCCTTGTTGGAAGACCATCCACAGTGCCTTACAGTTTAAAAGAGATTGTTCGCCAAGTGAAAATTGAAGAAAGGCGAAAAGCAGCAAAGAGAGCTCGTGGAGAAGTTGTTGATAGTGATTCCAACTTGGAGATCCTTGGTGGTAATGAAGAAGAAGACGAAGATGAAAAAATGATGATGACAAGTCTGATCTGGAAGATGAAAATAATGATGATGACAAGTCTGATCAGAAAGATGATAAGAAAGATGATGATGATGATAAGAAGAATGATGATGATGATCAAAGTGCTTCGGGATTGCTGGTTGAAAATCCTATTGATGAACAGAAAATTGAGGAGTTTCTGAATGATCAAATCAACGAACAAGAAGATGATGATCAGCAAGAAACTTCTACATCTGGAAAACAACATGTTGACCAGGTATTCCTCACAAATCCAACTGTTATTTACTTACATGATAAACATGAGGTGGTGATTGAGGTTAGGAGGTCAAGAGAAGAGATGTTGGAGGAATTGGGTTTAGAAGATGGGAAATTTAAATTCGATATTGAAGATGAAATTCCTCAGTCATCTGAAGATATATTTGAGCCAAGGTATGCTTATGAAGTTGATCACTACAATGATGTAATTGTTGAAGATGCTTCAGATTCATCTGATGAAGAAACTGATTTCCACTATTCTGGAGTTGATGAGACATTTCCATCGTTGGCGGAAATGTTCAAGGATCGAAATGTGGATGAGATCAGGAGAAATATTGTTGAAAAAGTGTCTACTGAAGGTATTCCAGAAACCATACCTAGAGAAAATCTTGCTGAAGAAAGAAAGAAATGGTTCAAAGTTATGCCGAAGGAGAGAAAGAAACTTAGGGCACTTCAGTTCTTCACTCATAACAAAGATCTTTCTTGGGGTGACATTCTTTCTTGGGGATATCTGGAAGATTTACAAGTTTATGCCATCAGACGGGAACAAGGGGTACAGTACTTCGAGTTTTTGTCAGATATTAAAACTCTTCCGTGGTCGGATATAGATGAGTTGGTGAAAACGAAGAACATTAAAGAATTTTACCATGGTTTGGATGTGAAGCAGCATGATCAACATTTATGGAACTATGTGAAGCTGCAAGCGAAGGCAAGGTATCCTGATTGGAAACCACACTACCCAGAACAAATTGTTAGAATCTTAGAAAATGGTGAAAAAGATATTACTCTAGATATCAAGCCTCCTCGTTGTTTGAAGAATATGCCATTACGAGCAATGGAGCAAGATTTTCACGAAGAGTTTGAAGGGTGGTTATATAATCAAACGACGGCCGAAGCTATCATCTCTTTATACAATAAGTCCACTAAAGAAGCAAGAAGAATTTGTGTGTTAGATCCTATGTGGCTTGTAAATTGTTCAAAGAAAGACATAGACCGCCTATTCTACAACAAGATAGTCTACGAAAGGCCTGATAAAGAGCAAGCAATGCAATATCAAACAATAGTGGATGTGTGCTTTGCTCATGACATCAATTCGGGGAGATACTGGAAGACAAAATGGAGAGATCTCGAGATTGATGAATTTCTGAAAAAGTATAAACATGAACAAAGATCAAAAGCTATTGCTAAAAGGGCAACTGAACTGGGCAAACGCAAGCTTGGAAAGTCAATACCAACAGATCAAACGCCAATTGAATCAGAAGAAAAAAAGGATTCCTAAATGGGATCGGAAGCGTGATGGTGACCCGATCTACAGGAAATGGTGGATGACTGAAGGAAGGCATATAAGGAAAATAATGTTAGATGAAAAGGCAGGGCAGAGAAGAGAAGACAGAAAGCGAGAGAACGAAGGCGCAATAGGAGGAATTAAAGACTATGCTGGAAGGAACTACAGCTACATCCGAGGGGGAGTCTGTTAGTGTATACGTCTGTAGCTTCCGTCAGCATTTAGTCATGTTTTGTATATTTGTGTCCTTTGTAATGTATTATGTAATGTATGTGTGTTAGATAGGTCGACAGCTCAGGAAATGGATTTTTTTTGTCAAGATGATGTCCGACGGTTGGCTAGTGTCATCCGGTCGGATGGCCATCCGGTCGGATAGCCATCCGAGCGGATAACCACTCGTTCGGACAGCATCTATCACTTTCCTGAGATGCCTATAAATACCCCGTCCGGGTATCTCATTTAGAACTTTTGCACCTGCTGACACCATCGTACTCTGTGATTGTCTGACTTTCTTCTGGCTCTTGTACTTTCATAATATCATAATAGAAAGATTCAGACAGTGTTTTAACGTTGAATTGCATGTTGTATTTCTATGACTTGATCAAAGGATTCTGCACTTTGCTCAAGATCGATTCATCTATGGTTGCATCAATCAGATCCGGTACAAACAGGACCTAACAGGATCTCTCAACCTCTCACCGCGTTGACACAGAAAGGGGTTGTGTATTCCTGGGGAATGAATCAAGAAGACGCTTTCCAGCTTTTGAAACAAAAACTCTGCAGTACACCAGTCTTGTCCTTACCTGAGGGTACCGATGATTTCGTGGTGTACTGTGATGCTTCTATTCAGGGTCTCAGTTGTGTGCTAATGCAACGCGAGAAGGTGATAGCTTACGCCTCTCGACAATTGAAGATTCGTGAGAAGAATTACACGACCCACGACTTGGAGTTGGGAGCCGTGGTATTTACGCTAAAAATCTGGAGGCATTACTTGTACGGTACTAAATGCACCATTTATACCGACCACAAGAGCCTTCAGCATATCTTTGATCAGAAGGATTTGAATATGCGACAGTGTCACTGGGTGGAACTCTTAAATGATTATGACTGTGCAATCAAGTATCATCCAGGCAAAGCTAACGTTGTAGCCGATGCCCTTAGTCGGAAGGAAACAAAACCCAAACATGTCCGCGCTTTGTAGCTCACCATTCACTCAAATCTACCTAACCAGATTCGTTCTGTCCAAACTGAAGCGCTGAAAGACGAGAACCTTAAAGCCGAAGCCATGCGGGGCTTGGAGAAACAACTTGTGGAAAGATCTGACGGTATTTGCTATTTTATGGAGCGAATCTGGGTCCCTTTATATGGAAAACTTAGAGTACTTGTGATGGACGAAGCACACAAATCCTGCTACTTTGTTCACCCGGGTTCTGATAAGATGTATCAGGACCGCATCGCGACGTATGTGAGTAAATGCTTGACTTATGCAAAGGTCAAGGTGGAATACTAGAAACCGTATGGATTGCTTCAGCAACTAGAAATACCCATGTGGAAATGGGAACAGATTGCCATGGATTTTGTCACCGGTCTACCTAGAACTCAAAACAGAAACGATACCATTTGGGTGATCGTCGACCGTCTGACGAAATCAGCGTACTTCCTTGTAATCAAGGAAACAGACAAGTTTTCACAGCTTGCTGGCATATATTTGAAAGAGGTGCTTTCTAGGCACGGGGTGCCAACCTCTATCATTTCCGATCATGATCCGCTTTTCATATCCGATTTATGGCAGGCGATGCACAAATATTTTGGCTCATGTCTTGATATGAGCATTGCTTATCACCCTCAGACGGATGGTTAAAGTGAACGAACCATCCAGATACTTGAAGAAATGCTGCGAGCATGCGTGATCGACTTTGGTAAAGGTTGGGAAAAGCACTTGACTTTGGTAGAATTTTCGTACAACAACACTTACCATTCCAGTATCCAGGCAGCTCCGTTCGAGGCTCCGTACGGACGAAAATGCCGATCTCCTCTTTGTTGAGTTGAGGTGGATGATAGCCAAATCACAGGTCTAGAACTTGTGCTTGAAACCTCTGAGAAGATTGTTCAGATTAGAAACCGTATGGCAGCAGCGCGTGACCGTCAGAAAAGCTACATTGATAAGCGTAGGAAACCCTTGGAATTCGCGGTAGGCGATAGTGTCATGTTGAAAGTCTCACCCTGGAAGGGTGTGGTGCGCTTTGGGAAGCGCGGAAAACTTAATCCACACTATGTTAAGCCATTTAAAATTCTGGAGTGAATCGGTAAGGTAGCGTACAAACTCGAGTTACCTGATGAATTGGGTAACGTTCACGATGTCTTTCATGTCTCAAACCTAAAGAAGTGTTTGTCTGATGAAACACTTGTGGTACCATTTCAGGAACTAAAAATTGACGATAAGTTGCAGTTCATTGAAGAACCTATTGAAATCATGGATCGGGAAGTTAAGGTTCGTAAACATAGCCGAATCCCAATTGTGAGAGTTTGCTGGAACTCAAGACGTGGACTGGAGTTCACATGGGAACGCGAGGATTAGATGAAGCTTAAGTATCCTTAATTGTTTAAAATGGCCGAGTCAAATCCTGATGCGACTGGTGAATTTTGGGACGAAATTCCCTTTCAAGTTGGGAATGATGTGGCACCTGAGGAAAATCCACGGTCATCTTAATCTGTCACTTCACTTTTCCGCTTCTGTTTACCAAATTTCAGGACGAAATTTCTTTTAAGTTGGGGATGATATGACAACTCGTATATTTGAACCCTTTCCTTCTGTACTGATCATTCCATGCTTCGTCACACGTTGTAATTTCTTGACTGCTATGTGAATTGTGTAACTGTTATGTGATTTGTGTTTTGAGAATTATTATGTGGGTTGATTAAACGATAAATTGGTCATGTGTTATAAAACTCCAAACTATATACCACCCTCGGGCCGCACACCCCTTTGCGAGTTGACCCAATTCGTCGAGCCCAAGAGTAGTCCCGGTTCCTTACTTGATCGCATACATCACTTGGGTATGGCATACACTCCTCATAATTGTTGCAAACACCAAAACTTAGCAAAACCCTAGAGGACCCGAGACCCACTAGTTGCGAGTCGAGACCAGTGTTGTTTCGAATCAGGTTGCGACTCAAGACCGTGGGATTTCGACAAGTGCAGTCATCACTCGAAACCTTCGGTTGCGAATTGAGATCGTTGGTGTGGAGTCGAGACTGCAGGTTGTGAGTCGAGACCTTCTAGCCTCGACTGATGATCACTTGAAATGATACGATTAGGCCTTTTGGGCCACTTGCGGATTGCTAGGCCCAGCGTCCACCGAGTCGCACAAGTATAGGGGCCTTATACTGTTGGGCCATATGATGGTATTGGACTGATATGTCACTTGATTGGCTGTTGAGATTTATACGTATTAAATGTTGTTACGTGATATACTCGTATACTTAAATGTGTGTAAGTGCCTACGTAATTACCTGAACATAAAACTGATAAGTATTGGTAACCGTCATAGGGCGTGATTGACCAACTTGAAACAAGTAGATAACCAACCGAGCAATGTAAGGTGAGTTCACTGCTCTTTTTCAAGCATGCGTCTCGGGAAGGGACATTTGGTAAATATTTCGGGGAGGAATATTGGGTTACTGGGTTTAACTGGGATGTTGGATAATACACACACTTTCTATCACTTAAGTCCCATCTACTACCAAACTGGTTGCCGGGGAGGCAACGGGGTTATTAGTTGATAGTACTATTAGGTTTGGCACCCTCAAACCGTACCGGGGAGGACGGACGTGAACTAATGACCTTAACCACTCGACCAATGTCTGATAAAGCATTGGGGAAGGGCAAACAAACTAACGCCATCTTGCGGTATCGAGTTATTATCAACAAGCTTTAAACTTATATTTGCTAACTAACCGTTTTTGACAAACTTTGAACTCGCCAGCGTTATGCTGTTACACTTGTCTGCATGCTTGCAGGTCATTAGATTCTTGGACATGGAACTTGCTATCTGGGATTGCTGGAGTGGTCGTGGGTCGAGCCTCTTGGAAACACGTGACAAGCCTATTGTTTTCGTTCATTTGGTTTTGAAACATTGGATTAATGATTTACTTTATGCTTCCGCTGAACGTATTAATTTTAAGTTATGTTTTGAAAATGCCATATCGTAATAAATGGAAACTTTTATTTAATATCTTGTTATAGTTCAATGTGATTGGTGGTTGGATCCTGGTACGTCACACGTCCCGCGGGGTTTCCGCATGTGGTATTTTGGGGGTGTGACAGAATCCACATCATTTTGTTTACTATAAAGATACTGGTCCATATGAAATTTTCTATCTCAAATAACACTAGCGCGTCTTAGGCGCAATGGATGTGTATGAGAGTTGAATTTGACAGTTAAGCGTGCTCATGTATGAGTAGTACTAGCATGCTTGACTGTTGATGCATATTTGTGTGGATGCAGATCGTTTCGGTTCGGCTTGGTTACGAACTGAAGACCGAAGTCAAGATATCCTCCTATCTTGACTCGGTACGGCGTTTACTTTGTACTTGTTGTAAAACAGCTGCAAGTGTGCAGACTGTTAGTTGATAGTGTATTGTTTCTTGCTATATGTAAACTTACTGTAAGTTCTGTCTGTTTGCAGCTTTCCCACGAAGAACCTACTTCTTCGTACGAGACAAATGTTCACGAAAGATTGGTAGTCACGAAGAATGGAAGTCACGAAGAAGGTAGTCACGAAAAACCCTTCTTCGTGAACATACTTGTTCGTTTGAAAGATAGTCATGAAGAACCTTATTCGGAACATAGTTGTTTCGTCACATAGGTCCACTAAGAACCATTTGTTTCGTGGGCCTGGAGGTATTTCATGGCCCAATAACACCCTTCGTGATGTTACTGGGTGTTGGGCTATAAATAGACAGTTGCAGTTTCCAGTTTAGCAAGAGAGCACACCCAGAGAGTATTGAGAGTATTCTTGTTGAAATATTGTACTGTTACTCTACTGGAATACATTTGAGCTTTAAACTTTGAAATCTTACTTGTGTTTGTGTGTTCTTGGGCTTGGTTTGCATATATACTTGGATTCCGCACTCGTGTGTGTGTTATACAACAAGGAAGTAGGTTTATCTTAATCCTAGTGGACCTACAAGTGGTATCAGAGCATTAACTCTCTTCCTTGTTGAAAACCAATCATATTGTTGTGTTTTGGTCATGTTTTTTTTTTGAAGCTTACTGAAAGTGTACTTGAACATAGAACAAGAAACTTAAGTTTTTACAAGAAAAATGGGTTAAAACTTTAGAAACACTAGTTGTTTGCAGTAAATTTTTACAAAAACCTTGTTAAAACACATGAGACATGTTAAAATACAGGTTTTCTTAAAATTTCTTGCAAAAATCTTGTTCGCCATCTTTTCCGGTGAAGTGTTTTGGTCGGAATAATCACCGGAATATTCTTTGTGTGATAAGATAATCTTAAACCTTGACTGAAAAGTTGATTTTCGAATTTTTGTTTTCTAACTATATTCGATATATCAGCTACCAATTTTCCAAAATCAGAAACTAGATTCTTCTCTGAAAGGAAAGTTTTCACCAACCATTTCACGAAGAAGTGGGATCCAGTTTTAGCAAATCATGAAAAACCATTTCATGATGAAGTGACATCCAGTTTTAGCAAATCACAAAAAAACCATTTCACGAACATTCATTTCACGAAAAATCTATTCTTCGTAAACTAGTACTATTCTTCGCAAATAAAAAATAAATCAAATTTCTCACGAAAGACTAGTGTTTCGTGAATCCCTATTCTTCGTGAATACCTAGTGTTTCATGGGTTCTTCTAGACTACCACTAGTTCTTCGTGACAATTATTAGTGTTTCGTGGGAAGTGTTTTGTTGGGAAAAGATAGTCCTTCGCAAGTTTAGTCTTTCAAGGGTTTGAAAGTTATTGTTTTTCACAGAAGGTTCACAGTAAGCTTTTAAGTTGCTTGATTTCAGTCAACCATGAGTACACATCTTTGGGGTTGGACTCCTGATGCCAATACGGATAATACGTATACGCAAAAGGGTTTAACTCCTTCGTGGGCTCAGTCTCCCACACCTTCACCCTCACCCATTCCTTCACAAGCGAGTTTGATTACGGCCAATCAATGGGCGTTTGTTGCAAATCAAAATCAAAGTATTCAAAATGTCCTTTTGAACGAGAATGAAACCGGCAGTAACAATCATCCACCAAAGCTCATGCATATGAACGAGTATCCCGGAAGGCAGGATAGGTTTCATACGTATATTCTGGGGCAGAACACGGAGTTGTGGTTATGTTTTACTTCAGAATTGGATCAAGCACTTGAAGAAGCCGGTTCAAGTCCCGCGTCATTTGCTGATCTAACGGCCGACAAGAAGAAGGCATATGACTTAGAAAAGAAAGCGTTCTCAATTCTAACTCAAGCCTTAAACAAAGATATTTGTCATCAGTTTGTGAGCTTCAAAACAACAAAGAGTCTATGGGATGTGTTAAAGGTGAGAGGTCAAGGAGATGCGGCGTCACGCAAACTGAGACATGATTTGCTCAAAAAGGAATTCGACGGCTTCATGTGTATGGAAAAGGAGTCATTGGGAGATATGACAAGTCGATATTATCATTTGCTGAGTGAGTTGGGCAGTTATGGGGTATCATTAACTCTAGAAGAGGTTGTTACAAAGTTCTCCGATGCACTGCCACAACAATCGAATGGATTCTTGGAGATTTTGAAGTATAATGGCACTTTAGCTACGACCAACATCTATGATTTCATTCAGCTGTTGGAGAATAAAAATCAAGAAGACATTAGGAAGGCAAGAAGAGTTCCAGTGCCACAAAATCCTGACATGTATTATGGAAATTATGGAAGTACTAACACTGTTGCAAGACCTACTCAACATGCTCAGCTGCAAACGGCTTTTGTCTCAAACACCAATCCGTTTGGGACAACACAACCAGTTGCCTCAGAGCCAAACGTTTGGTCTTTTAGAGTACCATCATTCCTTGATCCAAACTACAACGGTCAACAACAAGCTTGTTATGGAAACACTTCATCAACAGTCAATACTGGTCAGTCAAATAATCAAAACACAGTTCGGCTAGACACTTCAAGTTTCTCAAAAGAGAGTGTTGAGGTAGCAAAGGAATATATGGAGCTCTTAAACACTTTGGTGAGTGTGTATTGTGGGTTAGTAGCAGGGTAAATTGGAAACATCAATTTGACTCAGGAAGATTAACAACATATAGATAAGGATGAAATGGATTTGATGGATATCAAGTGGGCGTTTGCTAATGCAGTGAGGCGAGCAAAAGACGACATGGAAAGAACCGGTAGAACAAACTTGGAAAGCAAGAAAGACACCAAGTATGGGTTCGATAAGCAAGCAGTCAAGTGTTTCAACTGTGGTGAACGAGGTCACTTCAAATGGGAATGCACTAAGCCAGCTCAGCATGGGGACCAGAATCCGTTCAGAAATTAAAGCAACCAACCGAATCAGAATCAAACCAGAAATAATGAGCGTGCCTTGATTCCTGTGAACAATTCTCATCAAGCAGGACCATCAAACAACAATCAAGCTCTTGTGGTACAAGCTGATGAAACTTGTGACTGGTAGATTCAACTAGGTAGCGGTGATCAGGGTGGAACAGCTTGTTATGCTGAGGTTGTCAAGGATCTAAAACAAGCTTGTGGTGGAGAATCTTCAGAAGATGAAGACAGTTCTGGTTATAGTGGATGTTCGGATGAAGAAAGCTCAAGTTCAGGTGAAGATGGTATGGATGAAGTGTCATGTGAGACCATTGATGTAGATGTTGAGAGATTTTTGGGTGAAGCTAAAGCAGTGAATGACAGAAGATCAATTTTGGTGGATAAAGCTGCTTATTCTCATCATTCATCTTTCATGGCTAATGTTGGCGGTCTGTCAAGTCAGGTATGTATCGAGGAACCAAAATCCGATAGGTGTGATAGTTGTGTTGAATTATGTGCTAAACTGTCTGATTTGCAAAATAAATATGATGTGACTTTTATCCACAATCAAAATTTGATCGTAGATCTTTCAAAATGCAAAGAGGCCAATATGTTTCATAAAAATCATGAAAAGGATTTTAAGAAGGTAATTGAAACATTAAGAGAAGATCTTTCCGAGCTAAAGAAAACAATTTCAAGAAAACAAACTGTAAATAATTACATCAATAGGCTCGAGGAAACACAAAAGGAATTGGCATGTGTTAAGTGTGAAATGAGGCGATCTAGCTTAAGTTAGATAGTTATTCAAACTCGAGGTATGTGCTGGATCACATCATCGACATACAAAAAAAGAAAGAAGATGTCACGAGCATTGGATATAAGAAGTGTCCTCCACCTACTAGACACAATTATACCGCAATGCCTAATGAGGAAGATAAGCCTCATTTAGAGCCATCAGTTCCATTGGACATTGAGGAATTCACAGTTGGGCTTGAATTCAAAAAGGAAGTGTCCTTAGGTTCGGATCAATCAGCAGATGCAAAAGTGTCAACAGCTGAAGAAAATCAGGATCCTCCAATCATTGTTGAGGATGTTGATTCTTCAGATGATGAATCCAAGGATACTAACTCAGCACAATCTGATACGGTGACTAAAGAAGAGGACATACCTCTCGAGAATCATATTCTATGTGATCCTCCCGCAAAACCTGCTAAGACTATTCTGGTTGAGTCCATTTCTGCACAAGACCTTGAGAGTATGAATTTGGTGTATACTCTGGTTGGTGATGATAAAGTCTATTCAAACAAATATTTTCCAATTAAGAATGTAAATCAATCTCTAATCAGTAAAATTTTTGAGGATTCGACAAGTAAATTTTTAGGAGAGTCGAGTTCACGAGTTGTGGTAACAAAATGTCCTCCGATTCCAAAAGCTGAAATTCGAAAACAATATGGCAACTAGAAATTACAAACAGAGAAAAATCAGCAAAACCACACTTAACCAAAAGGAAAATCAATGACTCAAGGTCGAAACAAAACAAAAGAAATAATCAAAAGATGAACTTTTTGAAGTCGAAGGGAACCGATAAAAATGAAACATTTGAAAACAAATCTAACGTAGATTATGTTAATCAAGTTAAAATTTTGAAAAGAGACGGTTAAAACAATTCAGGACTAAAGAAACAATGATCAAAATTGACCGGAGTCAATCAGATCAAGGGTTGTGTTTTTGCATAAAAAGGGTTAATCCTCTCGTCGATTCAGGGGTTAGCTAGTTCCCTTCTCCGGTGATCACTGCAAAACAAAAAGCCGTTAGACTCGCCACAGGGAGAATGGGGGTTCTCTCCATGACCACCCTCCGGCGTGAGAATAAGTACAGTGATCTCGATGAAGAAGATGTAGTAAAAGTGAGTGAAGTGAAAGTAACCTGTGAGATCATACCTGATGTGCCTTATTTATAGCTGGATTTTGGCGGAAAAATGGTCTGACGGAGATAGTAACGGAAAGCACTTTTCCGTTGGTAGTTATCTTTCCTTCCGTTAATCTAAACACACGGATCAAGGGTCTTGATCAATGGTTGAGGAGTTGCCACATAGAAAGTGGTTTTGGGTAGATCCTTCTTCAAGTTAGTGCCCTCATCATGATTTAGATGAGTGTCCAGGATTATACCATGTCACTTTTGGTTGTAACCGAACGGTCATGCACGATGAGCATTTAAGGCTTTTCTAGAAGATCTATAGCTGTAAACCATTGTCTTTTTGCCACGTGTCCATTCTGTTGTAACAGAAAAGATTCTTTTGTTCAAGTCTTGATTTCAGGTGCACGGAGATGTTTAGGATTTTATCTTCAAGTCTAATTGTACCCTTGCGCGAGCCCGCGCAAGGGTGTTAGTTGAATGTTTGTCTCTCCTTTTCTCCACCACATGGTTATCGAAGACTGTTTTCTTCCAAATCCTGTTTAGAACCCCTGCGCGGCCGCGCAGGGTCTTGTTTAAGATGTTCTTGGAATAAAGCTATGGCATGGTCCTACGCGCCTGCGCAAGGTTTTTGGGACCATAACCCTTCAAGTTCCCCCAGTCCAGTGTTGCTTCTATGCAAATAGGTGGAGCATTGGACTATAAATGAAGTGTGCGCTTTTCGCTTTTGAGGAGTAGCAAGCTTGTCCGGCGTAAGGTACGAAAGAACTTATCTTTCGAGGTTGACCGACTATTGCACCCTGGTAGCTATGCGTGAGGGTGTGTAGTTGTTTCCTATATTTTGAAGTGTACCAATGGTTGGCCGGGGCGCCAGTTGCTCTATCCTTGGTAAGGATCATTACCATTGTTGCTTTATCTGTTGTTAAGGACGATCAATGACGTCCGCCTTTCGATGTGACGAAGACCTCGGATGATGACCTAGCGTATGAATATACAACTGTGCAAAGGTTGTCGTTTATTTTGAATTTGTTTAGGATGTTGAATCCGTTTTTGGTTGGTTAATGTGCTGTTGCGCAAGTAAATTTGCTAACGTACTTCTGTACCAGTAATTTTATATTATGAGTACAACTTTTAGGTAGGTTTGGGATTTGAATCTCGTTTGTAATATTTTATTATTGCGATGTTGCGCAAGTAACTTTTGCTGCTGCGCAGCCGCGCGTGTAGTTTTTGTTAATGCGCTGTCGTGCAAGTAACTTTTGTTGATGCGCTGCCGCACATGTAATTTTTGTTAATGCAATGTCGCGCAAGTAACTTTATGAATCATGGTATGTTTTAGTTGCAATGTCTTGCATGAGTACAATTACTTTGTTTAGGTAAGACAAATAAAGATGGTATAAAGCTCATGTGTGAACGTAGGGTTCGAACCTTGCATAATACTTGTCACCGCGGACCGTTCGTGAGACTTGTGTTACTAGTGTTTTTGTGCTTACCAAAAGAAATTGCATGCATTTGTAATAAAACATAAAGGTGTAACGTAAAACTTTGTATTGATTTGGATAAGGCGCAGAGGCCAGCAGATACAAAGTTAATAAATATGATAATTATGATGCATATGTAAATGGCAACCCTTGTGTTATACGTTGGTCAGCGTAGTGTGTTATCTAAGTACAAAGGGTGCTAGGATTACATGTAGCACCTACGCAACTGCTGCGCATTCCATGTGCGTGGAACGTCCGTTCCATCAAGCCGGCGTAGGGTGTACGTGCCTTTTCCGAGGACCTCATTGATGACATAAGGCCCTTCCCATTTAGGGGCGAGCTTTCCCGGTTTTTCCGCGTTTGATGCTTCGTTGTCTCGTAGGACGAAGTCTCCCGGTAAGAAAGTTCATACGCGCACTCGAGCATTGTAATATTTTTCTAGTTTTGACTTGTACTTGGCCTCGTTGATGGCTGCATGTTCTTGCCTTTATTCGAGGAGATCCAAGTTGAGTCTGCGCTCTTGCTCGTTGTTTTGTTTTTCCATGGCTATCATGCGAGGTGACGGGAGACCGATTTCCGCCGGAATTACAGCTTTGTGCCGTAGACGAGGCTAAATGGTGTTTCTCCCATACTAGTCTTTGGCATGGTGCGGTGAGCCCATAGAATACTTGGGAGTTCATCAACCCAACCTCTTCTTGCGGTTCCCAACCTCGCCTTAATGCCGTCTACAATCTGTTTGTTGACGCTTTCGACTTGACTGTTTGCCTGTGGGTGTGCCATAGAGGCGAAACTATGTTCGATGTGCATTTCTTTCATCCATTTTTGTAGATCATCAGACGCAAAATTGGTACCGTTGTCTGTGATAATGCGCAGTGATAACTCAAACCGGCATATGATGTGTTCCCAGATGAACTTTTTGATTACCGTTGCGGTGGTTAATGCTAGGGCTTTGGCTTCTACCCACTTGGTGAAGTAATACACAACAACTATGATAAATTTTATTACGCCTGGCGCATCGGGAAAGGGACCTACCAGGTCGATTCCCCATTGTTGGAAAGGCCATGCTGCGGTTACTGGAACCAAAGGGTTCTTTGGGCGAAGTGTCTTTGGAGCGTGGCGTTGGCATGAGGTGCAGTTGCGCAAAATCTCGACGGCATCCAGATGCATGTCGGGCCAGTAATAGCCTGCACTCATGATTTTTGCCACTACCATGCATGGACCAGCGTTGATTCCGCATAGCCCTTCATGGATTTCCTAGACTAGATACTGCGCGTCATGTTTGTCAACGAATCTTAGAAGAGGACCCATATAAAATTTGCGATACAGAATTCCATCCGCCATCTCATAATTTAGCGCTTTGTGTTGAATTTTTCTTGCTTCCGCTTTTCCTTCTGGAAGAGTTCCATGTTGCAAGTACATAATGATTGGGGATATCCAAGATGGATTCCCAATTTCTATCATGTTCACGTGCCTCAGAGGGACGGATGGGTTTGAGAGAACTTCAATGCGGACCTCTTTTGCCAGGTGTTTGAAACTTGTTGTGGCTAACTTACTTAGCGCGTCCGCGTGCTTGTTCTCGCTTCTATTGATATAGATGATTTTAAAGGTCTAAAAGTGATTGATTAATGTTCTTGCTTTCTCAAGATATAATGCCATCGTTTTGCCTTTCGCGTCATAGCGACCATTAATTTTCTCAGCTACCAACAGAGAATCGACATGCGCTTGTACATTCTTTGACCCCATTTTAATTGCTAGACGGAGGCTTGTGAGGAATGCCTCATACTCTGCTTCGTTGTTGGTGCTTTTAAAATCTAGCCGAATGGCGTAGGTAAGTTGGTGGTTGTCGGGCCTGACTATGCGAAGACCAGCCCCTGCGCCATCATCATTGGAAACACCGTCTGTATATAAGATCCGGACCCTATCTTCAAACACGGGGGTAGGATTCTGTATGGCTTCGCAATCTTGAATTTTATCAATAGGGACTTCAGTGACAAAATCAGCTAGAACTTGGCCCTTGATAGCTAGGCGCGGCTTATACAAGATGTTATATCCGCCCAGTTCAATGGCCCATTTTGCGAGTCGGCCTGCAACGTCCGGCTTGGATAAGATTTGTCCCAAATGATAATTCGTAAGAACAGTTATAACGTGGCTAGAAAAGTACCTTCGTAATCTGCGCGAAGCGTGAACTAACACGAGAACAAGTTTTTCCATGATTGAATAGCGAGTTTCTGGGCCAGTCAACATCTTACCGATGTAATAAATTGGAGTTTGGACTCCGTCTCTTTCGACAATCAACACTGCGCCTACGGCTACCTCTGATGCGGAGAGGTACAAGGTTAGTGGTTCTTCTTTTCGCGGAGCTGTTAAAGTAGGTAGTTGAATTAAGCATTCTTACATTTCCTAAAAAGCTTTTTCTGCCTTCGGGGTCCATTGAAACTGGCTTTTCTTAACATAGTTGTGCAATGTGCTAATGAACGGACATGATTTGGCTGCATGGTTTGCTAAAAATCGGTAGAGCGCAGCTAGTCGACCAGCTAGACGTTGCATCTCTTTGATAGATGCTGGTGACGGCATGAGCTGTATGGCTCTACCTTTTCTGGATTGACTTTGAAACCGTCTTTGGTTACGATGAATCCTAAGAATTTGCCTTCCTCCATTCCAAAAGAGCACTTTACTGGATTCAATTTTAGGTTAACTCTGCGCAGAGAGTCGAAGGTGCGCTGAATGTTTGTGTGCATTAATTCTTCTTCGGGACTCATGATGACGAGTTCGCCCATATAGACTTCGACTATTACGCCGATATCTTCTCCGAATACTCTATCCATTAGGTGTTGGTAAGTCGCTCCCGCGTTGCGGAGACCAAAAGGCATTTTCGTGTAACAAAATATACCTTTGTCTGTGAGGAAAGTTGTCTTGTCTTCGTCTTCTTCCTTCATTTGTACTTGGTGATATCCTTTGTAACAATCTAGGAAGCATTTCCAGCGGAAGGATGCTAAGGAATCCACTTTTTTGTCTATCTCTGGGAGAGCATAACAGTCTTTAGGGCAGGCTTTGTTGAGGTCTTTGAAATCAAAACACATGCGCCATCCCCCATTATGCTTTTGTACCATTACTGGGTTAGCCACCCAGGTTTGATATCGAACTTCGCGCAGTATGCCGGCTTGAAGTAGTTCAGCCACTTGCTCATTCATTGCGTGAGCCTTTTCTGGGCCAAGACTGCGCTTTCCTTGAGCTACTGGTTCAGCTGAAGGTCGAACATTCAAATAATGTTCCATCACCTATCTTGGTACGCCGGTGATGCGTGTGTAGCGTTATATGTTTTTGTTGATATTTTAAGCCCTTTTTAACACATTAGTCAAGTTTTAAATTTATAAAACACGATATTCTACTAACACTAAACACACATATGGGCAAGTGCACCCATCGTGAGCGTAGTATAGTGTTGGTAAGATACCGAGGTCATCCAAGGACACAAGAGCTTTT
The DNA here is from genome assembly GCA_030545235.1 of Helianthus tuberosus. NCBI lineage: Eukaryota > Viridiplantae > Streptophyta > Magnoliopsida > Asterales > Asteraceae > Helianthus > Helianthus tuberosus. Next base: position 27,499 of record JARYGA010018984.1, read on the forward strand.
AGTACCGGTTTATCCTCGACGTCTAATCAAATCAAAATTTTTAGAAAAGGTGTTAAACATAAAAATAAAAACTAAAATGCGGAAAAATAAAAATAAAAATAAAAACAAATAGACAAGATGAATCACTTGGATCTGACTCGCCTTTAATGTAACCTTTGATGATTTCCACACATTTGCACTTTTTAAGAGATTATCTTAGTTATAGTAGTAGGCCCCTCTTTTGAATGTGATGTTACCCTCAACCCAGTGGTTTGAGTCAGCAAGGATACAATCCCAAAGGGTCGGAATATTGAAAGATAATTAATTAAGTTGTTAATGCATAATGTGGTAGGCCCCTCTTTTGAAGGCGATGTTACCCACGGCTAAGTGGTTTGAGTCAGCAGGGATACAATCCCAAGTAGCCGGGTTAATGTATTAATAGTAGTTTACATATGAGGGGATCAAGCCATTTGCACCCCCACCATCCAATACCAGTGGGTATTGAAGGAGGTCCTAGTAAGCTTGACCCAGGTCCTTGCAGGATCTATACACTGAACAAGGCAAGAACCTTACCAAACCATTCCCTTAACCCCCGACCAGGTAGCCAACATATCTCTATATAGACCGTAGAGATATGAATGGTGAAAATCTTTTATTTTATACAGACAGTAAAATAACGCCAAGACACCACGGACAAATGATAAGGAAGTTTCACCATCAACATAAGAAATTAGTTATTAAAGTCATTAATAGAAAACCAAATAAAAAGTGCGAAAAGATTAAAAATCAAAAGTATTACATTAAATACTTGTCTTCACCAAGTGATGTTAGAGACTTAGGCAAACATGGCCTTTGATTGTCAAGAACTCTTACGATCAATCTTGGATCCCGAGACTACTACACACACTCTAAGATGGATGATGGTGGTGGATGTGGGTGTTGTAGTGGTGGTGGAATGGTGGTGAAGTGGGAGAGAGGTGGTTTGCCAAGGGATGCCTTTGAAGTGAACCAAGCACCCCTATTTTAGCATGTACAGATGCCCGGACACGGCCCCGTGTCCGCTGGATACGACCCCGTGTGCATCCAATTTCTCTTTCTTCATTAATTACAATTGTCTGCATTAGGCTCCACACGACCCCGTGTCGGCTGGGCACGGCCCCGTGTGCAGAAGCGTGTCTGCACTATCAAGATTTGCAAGATTTTGCGAATCTTAGCGTTGACCATGACCCGTGTTGAGCTAGGCACGCCCCCGTGCTGGGAATAGAAGCTTCTATCAGTTTGTATTTTCTACAGACATCTGGGCAAGGGGCCGTGGTCAGCCTTCTGATCTCTTGTTTTTGCTTGGGAAGATGCTGTCGAGGGGTCGGGCATGCCACGTTTATTAATTTTCTATGTATTTATGTTAGATTTTGCTACATATTTGTTCCTTTTGTTCATTTAAGCTCATTTGGATCTGAAAATACAAAAGGAAGACAAAAGCACACTTTTTCCAACATTAGTACTAAAAAAGGGTTAGTTTTATGTCTCATTTGATGTAATTTATATGTTGCATTTTACACACATCAGCCGGTCATGTTCGCTGGGGACCATGCGAAAATATCCATATTTTTTAACAGAAGTTCTTTCAATCTTGCGCGGATTGTTGGTGAAATGGTGTGTCCTAGCAAAATAGTCTGCTCAGGATATTCATTGTTGAGTACCCACTTTACTGGTCCGTTAGATGGAGATGGCTTTGTGGCCTTTACTGGTGGCTCGTCGTCTACAGACATCACTTCTTTGCTTGAATATAAAATTGCCACTCCGGTTTTGGTTGGAAAACCACAGGCGGCGTGTGGTATAGATGTAATCATGCTAAACTCCCTTTGTGAACGTCTTCCCAACAGTACATCATGGTGGGATGTAGCTGGCATAACCATGAAATTGACTGTAACGGTGTGTGAGTGCTCACCATAAGAAAGCATTACAGGAAAGGAGATCTGGCCCAATGGAAAGACAGCTTCATTGCAGAAACCAGTTAAAGGAAAATCAACTAGTTTCAGGCACACCTTGTCTTCTGGGTCTCACTGCTTGAAATACTGTTCGTAAATAATATCTACAGAACTACCCGAATCAATGAACATGTAATCAGTATGATAATGACCAAACATACCAGTTATGATGACCGGTTGTTCTTCTTGAGGACCTCCTGGTACGACAGGGAAAATTACTTGTTGTTCATGCCAGTGTTGATTGTGGCTTCATTTATTATCATGTTTACGCGATGGTCCACCCTGCACCATGTATGTTTGCTTTATGTTGTTGCTTGGGTTGTTGTGGTCGTCTTCGTTTTTCATCGTGCGACTGAGCGTCTTTAGATGTTCTTCGTTACTGAGCTGGGTATCCCACCACTCCAGTGGATGTGAGCCCAACTTTGTATGACTGGATTGCTTCTGAGAATTTCGCTCCGTAAGAGATTCCCGATGTCCAAATCTGAGAAGAGTGAACTCATGTCTGGTGCCAGACTACAAGTATGCTTTTGTGTCTTCGGTTGATACGATTGACGATAAATCATAACAGGACACTCGAGATGCAATTGTGGTTTGCACATGAGCTTCAGATTCCTGTGTGGCTATTTGAGTCGCTGATTCACAAGGTTGTGTAAAAATTTCATTTAGAGAGTTTTGAAATTTAATGAACGAGTAAATTGGAGTTTCCTCCAGAGGTAGATCTGGTCTACTCTGAGTTCTGAATTGTTCTGAGGTAGCAGGACTGTGCACCTCGTGATGAATATCATCATTGGTAAATGATTTTCCCACGATTCCGTTGATATGAGAAGGGTTAATCCTCTCGTCGATTAGGGGGTTAGCTAGCTCCCTTCTCCGGTGATCACTACAAAAACAGAAAGTCGTTAGACTCGCCACGGGGAGAATGGGGGTTCTCTCCGTGACCACCCTCCGGCGTGAGAATAAGTATAGTGATCTCGATGAAGAAGATGTAGTAAAAGTGAGTGAAGTGAAAGTAACCTGTGAGATCATACCTGGTGTGCCTTATTTATAGCTGGATTTTGGCGGGAAAATGGTCTGACGGAGATAGTAACGGAAAGCACTTTTCTGTTGGTAGGTATCTTTCCTTCCATTAATCTAAACACACGGATCATGGGTCTTGATCAACGGTTGGGGAGTTGCCACGTGGAAAGTGGTTTTGGGTAGATCCTTCTTCAAGTTAGTGCCCTCATCATGATTTAGATGAGTGTCGAGGATTATGCCACGTCACTTTTTGTTGTAACCGAATGGTTATGCACGATGAGCATTTAAGGTTTTTCTAGAAGATCTACAGTTGTAAACCATTGTCTTTTTGCTACGTGCCCATTCTGTTGTAACAGGAAAGATTCTTTAGTTCAAGTCTTGATTTCAGGTGTGCGGAGATGTTTAGGATTTTATCTTCAAGTCTAACAGTACCCTTGCGCGAGCCCGCGCAAGGGTGTTAGTTGAATGTTTGTCTCTCCTTTTCTCCGGCGCATGGTTATCGAAGATTGTTTTCTTCCAAATCCTGTTTAGAACCGTTGCGTGGCCACGCAGGGTCTTGTTTAAGATGTTCTTGGAATAAAGCTATGGTATGGTCCTACGCGCCTGCGCAAGGTTTTTAGGACCATTCCCCTTCAAGGACCAAGTACCTAGAAACCACAAAGTTCATCAATGAGACATCAACATGATACTTCGGGGTTTGTTGAACGATGATCATGTTTCCACTGTGGTGAATTTGGACATATCATTCGAAATTGTCCATATCTTCATAAGTTTAAGGCTAAAGCTGATGTTCCCCGAGAACAAGGTTACCGAAAGCGAACTGTTTCGCCAAAACATGATCCCCGCCTTGTGAAAGAATGTGAGAAGAAACAAAAACGCAAACAAAACAACGTAATTGAAAAGGCTCTTAAAACCAAGGTGGTTCAAAAACAATTTGTTTCGGTCAAACCAGAAAATTCTAAAACTTCAAACAATCAAAACTGGTAAAACTCAAATGACGTGGAAACCTAAATTGGTCACAAATTCGGGGGGAGCATCACTGCTTCCAAAGCATCGCGAAGTTGAAATAACTTTTGTCGATGAAAATGGAAGACCCAAGTCCACGAAGGCTTGTTTCCCCATCTCCAAATGATCATTTGAGTACATGTGCAGGGTGTTCCAGGAGAAACTGTCAGTAGTCTTTGGATTGTTGATAGTGGAGCATCCAGGCACATGACAGTCGACATGAGGCTTCTCTACGATGTCAAATCTATTAGAGGAGGTTATGTTGCTTTTGCTGGAGATAAAGGCGGATATATTACTGGGGAAGGAATGGTATCCAATAGGGTAGTTAGTTTTGATAAGATCAACTTTGTACAACAACTTGATCACAATCTTCTTAGTGTTTCTCAAATCTGTGATAAGAAGTTTCTACGTACTTTGATGCGAATGGTTGTTATGTGCTGAAGCCCGGTTTCAAGATTCCCAAAGACTGGATTCTCTAATCTGCACCAAGGATTAATGATTTATATGTCATTGATATGAGCCAAGAAATTACCACATCTTCACAAGTAACCTGTTTTGTTTCTAAAGCCACAGAAAAGGAATCAATCTCTTGGCACAGGCGGATGGGACACATTCACTTAACGAAAATGAATCATCTGGTGAAGAATGAGTTAGTGAATGGTGTTCCGATTAAAAACTTTCACCTGCAAGACGTCTGTGTTTTATGCCAAAAGGGAAAGCAAAGCAAGAAATTGCATCTGGAAAAGAAGATCAACACGGTGGCAGTGCCGCTTGAACGCTTGCACATGGTTTTGTACGGTCCTGTCAAGCATAAAAGCATCAGTAATGACTCGTACTGCCTCATTGTGACAGATGATTATTCAAGATTTTCTTAGGTGGTGTTTATGGCACATAAGAGTGAGACTTTCGAAATTATTAAAACCATGATCACTACGATTGAGAATTTGTATAATTTGAAAGTGAGACGCATACGCAGCGACAATGGAACTGAATTTAAGAATCATGCTATGGAGGAGTTCTGTAGATCCAAAGGTATTCATCATGAATTCGGTGCTAGATACACTCCTCAACAAAATGGCGTTGTTGATCATAAGAACCAAACTTTGATCGAAACTGCAAGGACTATGTTCGTAGAATCACAGTTGCGCATTCCCTTCTGGAGTGAAGTTGTGGCCTCTGCATGCTACAAAATGAACTGAGTCCTTACAGTAAAAAGACACAACAAGACCCTGCTTTGAGCTATTGCACAAACGGAAACCGGACTTGCAAATTATTGAACCGTTTGGGGCTCCTTGCACTATGATCGATCCGAAAGAAAAGTTTGGGGCAAAAACAATTGAGGGATACTTTCTTGGGTATGCCACCCCAAATTTAAGAGTTTGGAATCTAGATACAAAAAGTGTCGAGGAATGGTTTGAAGTCAGAGTACAAAGGCATACGTTGCTAGTCAGATGTCCGGGTCAGCCATGGATGTTTGAGTACGATGACTTTTTCAATTCGATCAATATTGAAGAAGATGTAATGGATGTCACGGCCCGGATTTTTTTCGAGAGTGACAACGCAACAGAGTCACAGTTGGTTCGTCCAATTATTGTCAACAATCAAGCATCGTCTTTGGTTAACAACAATGCTCACGATAATGAGTATTTTCTAGATGCTGATGAACTTAACGAATCTTCAGATGTGACATTTGTGCCTCTACGACCATCATACAAATACGAATCCAATGAAATCTTGTGTTTCATTCTCAAGATTTGTACAATTACATGTGACTTTTACACATATCCATTCTTGTTCGATTTCGAGCTCTTAATAATTTTCTGGAAAGTTATACGCAAACTTTTATGCAAACATAATCAGTTTAACGCGACAAACACTCCGGAACAGTGACATAAACTTAACATACCTTAAATAACCTTTACATAACTTAGAAATAAGTTTTGAAGGGTTTGGTATGGCAAAAACAAGTTTATTCGATCACAGGGACTATTTGCGTCAAACTGCAAAAGTCTGCCGATTCGCGTAGGAACGAACACTCCGGAACAAGATCATAAGAAAAACATACCCAAAATACCCTTAACATAGCTTAGAAATAAGCTTTTAGGGGTTCGGTATGCAAAAATACGCTTATTTGATCATAAAGACTAAAAGCGTCAAAACTGCGAAAGTATGCATTTTCATGCATATCTTGCGTTCTGACCATATTCGGACATCCAAAAAAATTTTTAATCACTATAATATTGTATTTTAGTGATAGGAATGCAAAAATACCATTCGTCGCGCAATTTGAGTCGTTTTCGTGTTCGTTACAATTCCGTCGTAATTAACCGAAAAACGCAACCGTACAGCCAAACGAACCAACATCCGTGACATTTTTTAGCATAATTCAAGTTAAATATACTTTAAATCTGTCATGGAGCTTGAAAATGGGGTTAAAGAGTGCTAGAAGTGCTGAAACGTGACAAAACAAGTTCAGGGACCAAAGCTATCAATTTTCAAACTATGGCCCCTGCTGACTGGCATACGGACAGTATGCAAAGGATCCTTACGGTCCGTAAGCAGGTCCCAGCACAGCAGATTCATTGGATCTTCAAAACGGCCTACTGAACTTGGTTTTAATCTCAGTTTTTGTATATTGTGGGCTGGTTTATGTGTTCCCCAAGTCACCAAATCAGAGCCTAACATATGTATGGTGTGGATCATTCCTTGATCACCACACAAACACTTGGAAATGATCCAATGGATCATGATTTCCTATATAAACCCATGAAGTTCATTATTCCAAATTGCTCATTTCATTCTCTTCTCTCTAAGGCTCTAAGTTGAGGCTACCACACTTGTTGGAGGCCTCATACCCGAGTATTCTTAGTCCTATTTTCCAGCCTAGAACACTTGTGCCACTTGATTCCCTGGTTTCCCGAGCTTTGTTAGATCACTTAATCAAGGATACTTGCATTCTCAAGTGAGTACATAGTTCCCCTCTTTTCCTTCTTTCAATTGTTTTGGGTGATTTATATGTGCTAAATGCTTTTCAAGTTTTCATAAGCATATGCTATGGTTTATATAAACACAACGATTTCAATAATGTGAACGAACTTGTTGGGGCATTAGTCTAAAGACGAATGACATTCATTAACTTTGATCAAGCCGACCAATAGTATGTTATGGTACCATAGGATCTGACAAATCCCGTTATCGGACTATCCCTTTGGTGGGTAATGTGGGTAACAACAGAACCTGTTATTTTAGCAAACCCTTTGGCGGTTTGTTAGTCGATGTTAAAGAGATCTTTCAGGGCCTATTAAAGATACCCCATGGGTGGTATAGTCAAGTCAAAACACAGGTTTGAATATATTCATTAAAGAACGAACAAAAGTTGTATTTCACAATTAAAACACAGACGATTGAACGATGGTTTATAACACTGATGATTTGAACGATTTGAACAATTGGAACGATTTGAATTATTTGAAAGATTTGGACGATTGGGTTATGGTAAGTGATTAGGTAACGAGGCGTGTGTAGTGTGATAAAAGCATGGTGGATACGCCGTTGGTACTTCCTATATATAAGTGATTTTATCACATTACATGTCGTAGCGTTATCTAGATCACTTGGATAAATGTTTTCAAACGATGTCACGCAATGATGTTTACTTAAAGATATAAACCATACAGTGTTTACTTTCAAGATGATTTGCTACTTGGTTTTACAAAGACAAATGTTTTCAGTCAAGTTCATGGCTACAATTGTTTTGGTTTTACATATATCAACTTGTAAAATTGATAAACATATTGCAATATCAAACACTTTTTGATTTCAAGGTACATACTCGACAACTCTCGTAGTTGGACAAGGTATTGCAATATGGATTCAAAGCAATGAATTTGACATACAAAACCTATGTACTCGCCGACATTTTTATGCTGACTGTTTTTCACATATGTTTCAGGTTCTATTATGTTACTATTGTTGATTGCTTGCTACACATAGGATGGACGCGGGCCTTAGTGACTTAAAACTTGAAAGACAATTGTTGTACTTATTTGGTTTGTATCAAAACAATGTGTCTAAAATGAAATAAAACAAAATTTCAATTACCAGGTGTTGTGAAACAATGATTCTGTTACGACACTCCTCGACGTTTCCATAGCAGTTTATTGTATTACGCGGTCGAGGTGTGATAGAAGAGTTGGTATCAGAGCTCATGGTTATAGGGAATTAGGTTATTAGTAATGCTCTTGACTTAGTCTATAACCTTCCTAGGACCCTAACGCGAGTTTCTTGCGTTTAGATTCTTAATACAATAACAATCACCTATCCTTAGGTGATTAACAAAAATAAAACACAATTCATTCTCTCGAGTAAAAAAATTTCCAAACTTCACAAGAAATCATTTATCCTTAGATGGTTTGTTTTAGGCTTTTAAGCCTTTGGTGTATTCAAAATCTCGTAAATGTTTGGGTCTTTATAATGTGAACACGTGCAATCTGGAAGGGCGCATGCCTGTACCTCGAGTTTTCTGTCTAAGGCTAGAGTGTTCGTACAAATCCGCAGTATCGGACCAGTCACTCTTACCTGGGAACTATTGGGGTGAGTGTCCACTTATAGGCTAAAGAATGTCTTCGGGATACATTATTATCACCCACTTACTTTGATTAGTCACTGTGACGTTTGTATGTTCTAGTTAACAAAAAAATGGTCACAATCTTGATGCTTCGTCGATATTTTCAATACCTCTTTTGTTACTACAATTTTCAATCTCACACGTTTCCCATGTTTCCTTGTTCTTTTATAATGCCTCCAAGACGCGATCAAACTCAAGATGCTGCAATAGCAGCCTTAGTCGCTCAGCAAATCGATGTTGTACTCCCGAACCTTATTACTCAGATAAATCAAACGAACAACAACAATAACAATAACAATGTTCAGTGCGGCTATAAGACATTTAATTCGGCTAAACTGCTTAAATTTTCTGGGTCTGAAGGAGCTACTGGGCTCCTACAATGGTTCAAGAGTTTAGAAAGCACATTCTGACACGTTCATGGTCCAAAAGAGCGAAAGGTTGAGTTTGCATCTAGTGTCTTTGAGAAAAGGGCACTAACATGGTGGAATGGTGTGACGAGAGACAGGGGTGCCAATGTGGCAATGGCACAAATGTGGGAAGAGCTTCGAGCTCTTATGATGAAGGAGTTCTGCCCACGACATGAACTAAGGGCACTTGAAAACGAATTCCACGATCTTCAACAAGATAGTGGTGAACATCGACCCTACACTGACCGCTATGAGGAGCTAAGTCTTTTGTGTCCTACCATGGTTATGCCTTTGGATAAGGTTTTGAAAAGTATATTGATGGCCTCCCTGACCCAGTTTAGGACATTGTTACTGGTAGCAACCCTACCATAGTTAGACAGGCCATTGAACTATCCGATACCTTGACTAAATCATAGATCAGGAAGGGTAAACTTTTCTGAAAAGGTGATAAGAAACCATCGGACAAGACTAAATCAAAGGATGACAAGACTGAATCCTCCAAGAAGTCAAAAAAGTGTAAGGCTTCATAGAACTTCGTTGTGGTTGCTCAAAACAATCAAGCTGCCCCTAACCAGCCAGCTCAACCTCCTACTAAAAAGCCATACAATGGAACTGCACCTCTGTGCAACCAATGTAACCTTCTTCATCATGCCAATGTACATTGCCGAAAATGCCTAAATTGTGGGCTTTTTGGTCACACAGCTAGGGTTTGCCGAGTTGCAACTACACAAAATCAAGTTGTTAACAACCCTGCTCAAGATCGTTTTCCACCTGGTTCTTGCTACAACTGTTGCAAGATGGGCCATTTCAGGAATAATTTCCCAAAGCTTGTTAATGCAAATCCAGCCTGTGGATGAGCATTTGGCTAACTGGAAGACGATGCTGCTTTGAAACAATTGAACTTTATGTTTTATTTCTTTTGTTATCCAAGGCTTTGAAACAATTAGTTTGGTTTATAAACAAAATTTTATTTGCATTTCGATGTACGAAAACAAATGTGGTTACATGTATGAATGATATACCCCTACGATACCAACACCAAGGAACTGTGTTCCTTGCAAGACAAACTACTCTCGTAGTTCTTCCATTTTGAGATCGCTCGCGAACTCCGCATAAATCCTAAGTACTTGTTTCTTCTAAGAAACAAAGTACAAGTTACAACTCTGCACGAATACCCAAAGTACCACTTTAAATCCTTGATTAGATACCTAAGGGTACTTGCGTAAGTCCTTAATTGGTCTTACGCAAAATGTCTATGTACATATCATTTCTTCCTGGTTTCATGACATTTTACACATCATATGATTTCACAAAGATTATACATGTTTTCAAAAACCTCATACATAATTTCTAAATCATTTCACGTGGTTTTAAAACATTTTATAAACTTAATTACCTAATATACTAGTACATGATTTCAAAAACATTACATAAGGTTTCAAAAACCTATTTTCAAATATTCCATGCTTAGTTTTTGTTAGGGATGGATTTTCTTAACCTAAGGATCACGGATCCTCAAGTGCAGCCAGGATCACGGATCCTCAATTCTGTTTGAATTAAGGATCCTCAGAAGACGTTGCAGGATTAAGGATCCAGGATCCTCATTGTTATCCTTACACTAACGGATGCTTCCACTATATTTAAACTTGTTTTGCAGGAGTATACGCATTGGACCTAGTCTTGCAGAGATTCCAGGGGAATATGCTCTCAATATTCTGCACGTGCATAGCTTAATGACCGTTTTAGAAGTCGTGGATAGCTTGCACATTTGGCGGATAGTTTGTTACTTAGTTTATTTCTATTTTTAAAGGGGATAACAAGCTTGATAGTTAGAACATTTAGCAAACACACACACTCTCGCAAGCTTTCTGCAACTCACTGGCGATTACATACATTTTGCACACTAGTGATCCTTGTAACAAGCTTGTTATCATCCCGAGTTGTAACGATCATCTGATTAATTATAGTTGGTGATCGGTAGTTTCCATCACCCGAGGTTTTTTATGCTGGAGATCATACATTGATCAAGGGCTTTTTCCTCGTATAAATCCTTGTGTCACTTGTTCATTTCACTTACAAGTTGTTCATACATTTGTTCATTGATTCAAGCATCATTCCTCACAAAAGAAGATTTGTTTGCATTATCCTAGTCTGATTTTTGACCAAAACAGTTTGGCGCCCACCGTGGGGCAATTGGTGCTTCATTTCTGAAAAATTTTGTTCATTGTGTTCATTTCGGTTCATTATCTTCAACCATATGGCTTCTTCAGCAAAGAACACTTCAAGCTCTATGCCGACAGTCACTTCTTCATAGGGCATTCCACCTTTGCCTCCACCACCTTTTGGATCCTAGAAGAATGCTGAGAATGCTACGAAGAAACAAAGCCCCGTTTTCTCAAAACCACCAACTTCTGCTGTTTCTTCTAATCCTTCTAACACTGATCTTTATTCTTTGATTTTGCAGATGAGGGATTACATGCAGCAGCAAGACAAAACTAATGACAGGATCCTTCGAGAGATTGATGACATCAAGAAATTGAAGAGATCAGCGGAGGATCATTCTCCATTGGTGCCTAGATCACTAGATTTCGACACTCCAGCTATAACCGCCCTGCCTTTATGGATCAACAAATTGAAGAGATCAGCGGAGGATCATTCTCCAGTGGACCATTGGGAAGGCGTTATGGATCAACAACTATGAGTCAGGCTTTAGGGTCCCACTTCCAGCCTTTAGGATCCTCTTTCCAGCATCAGGGATCCTTCGTTAGCTCAGGAGGATATATGGGGACGCACCCAGTTCAAGGATCCTCCCAGGTTCATGGATCCTCTCAGCTTCAAGGATCGTCCTTCCTAGTTCAAGGATCCTCCCAGGTTCAAGGATCCTCTCAGCTTCAAGGATCCTCCTTCCAAGTTCAAGGATCCTCCCAGGTTCAAGGATCCAACATCTTTCAGGATCAAGGATTCTTAAGAAGTGTACAACCCGGAAGTTCAGATGTCCATCTAGGAGACTTCATTCCAATGCATGTTAGGGGAGGATTTCTTAACAACCTGTGATCCTTAAATGTTATTCTATTTGGTGATCCTTACTTCTGTGACAATTAGTGATCCTCGGAAGTACTTCAGGATCAGGATCATGGATTATCCTAAGGATCCTTATACTAATGATTGTTCACTTTGAATTCGGTATTGTTTTGCAGGAGTACCGGATTGGACTTGGTCATGGCGATATTCTTGGAGTATATTCCCTTCAATTCTGCACGTGCTGGACTATTTGTGAACGTTATGGAGAACGTGGGGAGAAGGCACGAAATGCGGACAGTTAGTTAAGCTAGATATTTTCTAATTTTAAGGGGGTAGCGAGCTAATTTCTAAGACACTTGGCTATTTTTGGCTACACACACTCGTACAACCGCACTCACCAGCTCTCGGCAAAACACTTAGCATTTTTCATACATTTCTACACGATACACCATAGTGATCCTTGTACCTAGCTCGCTATCTTCCGAAGTTGTAAAAGATTATTGTTTAATTTGAGTTGGTGATCGGTAGTTTCCATCACCCGAGGTTTTTTATGCCGGAGATCATTCATTGATCAAGGGCTTTTTCCTCGTATAAATCTTTGTGTCTCTTGTGTAATTCATTTCTGAGTGATCCTCATTGTTGTTTACCAATTCAAGCATCATACCCCGTAACAGAGTGTTTGGTTGTATTATCCTCGTCTGATTTTTGACCAAAACAATGCAGACCATTGCTTCTTCTGGTCCTTCAGTCATACCAGAATCCCGTCAATATGGATTCACATCTGGAGTTCTAAACTTGAATCCTTCGGGAGGTAACACTTTGAATAATTCTTATAACGCTAACCATGGCTTTGTGCATGATACAGGTATCAATCAAGCTATGGCTAGGGAATTACAAAAACTGAAGGATATGATATCCAGCATTCCCGGAGTGGTTAAGCCCATTCCTAAAATTGCAGATGGAAGCCACAGGATATCTCGCTTTGCACCACCCATTTGTGATGCAGAAATCCCAAAGAGATTTCAAATACCAACCATGAAGCTATATGATGGTTCGACGGATCCAGAAGAACATGTAGCTCAATATAGAGAAAGGATGGAGATCAATCCCATCCCGGAGAGGTTAAAAGAAGCATGTTTATGCAAGGGTTTTGGATCCACATTAACAGGATCGGCTCTAAAATGGCTGCTAAGTCTCCCCCTTACTCTATTACTTCATTTGCTAATCTAGTTAATCTGTTTAATATCCAATTCTCATGTAGTAGAAAATTTGAACGTTTAACTAGTGATCTATATAGGATAACACAAGGTCAAAATGAATCACTTAGAGATTATATCACTAAATTTAGTAAAGAATCCTTGGATATTCCTAATCTGGATATTGCTACGGCTGTGGAAGCCTTTAAAATGGGTTTACTTAGGGATTCACTGTTCTATGATGATCTTGTCATGACCCCTTGCAGGAATCTTGATGAAGTAAGAACCAGGGCCCTTAGATTCATCCGACTAGAGGATGATAAAAGGTTCCAAGAAAGACTGGCAGGATCCTCGAAGCAGGAAAAGCAATGATCCTACTTCAGGAACAACAAGTCCAAGTCTTACAACAAATCTGATAATCAGAGCGTGCATGCAGTCGAACTGGAAGAGGATGATGAAGATTATCCTCCAATTTCTGAATATTGCTTTTCTGTTGATAGCAATGAACTAATCCTTGCAATGCAGAACCTAGGTGAAAAGCAAGATGGCCCAGAAAAAGTGATAGGCCAGCTGCAACAAAATACAAATCCAAATGGTGTGCATATCATGAAGATTTTGGTCATCTCACTGAAAAATGTATTGCACTGAGAAAAGAGATTGGTTACTTGTTAAGCAAAGGGCACTTGAAGGAGCTCTTGGGGAGGAAAAAGTCAAGGATCCAAGATCCTGAAAAGGTTCCAGAAAGAGCTCCTGCTCCTCTGGCAGATGCACAAGTTATAAACTTCATATCCGGTGGATCAGACATTGATGGTACTTCCTTTTCAGCAGCCAAGAGACATGCCAAGGAAACCAAGATGGATAATGGGGATAGACCCATCCGAACCTCTACTGTTACACAGGAAAAAAGTTATAACTTTTGATGAGAATGATCGTGTTGACGTTCAGGATCCTCATCATGATGGTCTTGTTATTACCTTATTTATATCTAACAATTTTGTTCGCAAGATCTTGATAGATGGAGGGAGCTCAGTAAACATCATTCAGCTTGATGTCCTCAAGAAGATGAACATTCCTGAATCGGATATTGTCCCAAGATCCTCAGTTCTTGTGGGATTCAGTGGAGAAACCAAGAACACATTGGGGGACATTAAACTTCCCATCTACATAGAAGGACTTCATTCTTATCAAAAATTTTGTGTTATAGATTGTTTATCCTGTTGCAATGTTATCCTTGGCAGGCCATGGATACATGACATGAAGGCAGTTGCATCTACATACCATCAGTGTGTAAAGCTTCCTAGTCCATGGGGAGTGGTAAAGATTGAGAGTGACCAACAAAAAGCAAAGAATTGCTATACCTCATCAATGAAGCCAGCCTCAAGACCAAGGGAGCAATAGCAATTAAAGCATCCTCCAAGAGATGTCCTGAAGGTGAGAGAACAAGATGTGAAAGATATCCTTATGGATCCTTGTTTTGGTCAAAAATTCTGTTGAGGATATTGCAACCAAACTTTATGTTACGGGGAATGATGCTTAAAATATGTAACTGCGATGAGGATCACTTCAATGTAAATTGCACAAACAACACCAGGATTTATACGGGGAAAAAGCCCTTGATCAAGAGTTGATCTCCGGCACAAAAAACCCCGGGTGATGGAAACTACCGATCACCAAGCTCAAATAAATGAATAAAAGTTTACAACTTCGGATAGTAACGAGCTAGATACAAGGATCACTACGGTGGAATGTGTAAAAGTGTATGAAACTGCTAAGTATCTGAACGAGAGCTTGTATGAGTGTGTGTAACTGCAAAAAATGACTAAGTGTGTTCTATTAGCTCGTTACTCCCTTTTTAAAATAGAAATAACCTCCTAAACTAACTATCCGACTTTCGTGCCAAGCCTCCACGTTCTCCATAACGTCCATTTTTGGTCAAGCACGTGTAGAATAGTTTAGGAATATTCTCCAGGAATGTCGCCAAGACTTGGTCAAGCTTGTTATACCTGCGAGATAGTACAAAGCATGAGTAAACAATTGTCAGTACGAGGATCCTTAAAGTGATCCATGATCCTGATCCTAAAGCTCTTCTGAGGATCACCACCTGTCACAGAAGTAAGGATCACTAGTTAGGATAACGAATAAGGATCACTAATTGTTAGAAAATCCTCCCCTAACAATTGCCCCCAAAATATAAGGAGTGAAATTGTAAAATTAGCGAGTTATGTTTTCTTGATCTTATCCGTAACTAACTAACGGATATATAGCCGTTAAAATAGAACTAGCCGTTGCGATGATGATGTCACGAAAGTGACAATCCTGCAGAATCATAATTATAAATAGAGATATAGATAGGATCATTATGCATTCAAATTCGAAAGAGACTCCCTTTAAATTCTCAGTCGACGTTCAACCAGGTATTTCTTTTAATGAAGGATATAACTTCCTTTTCTCTAACTTGGGCAAAAGCTTCAGCCTCTATCCACTTGGAGAAGTAATCAGTCATAGCAAGCATGAATACTTTTCCACCAGGTGCCTTAGGGAGCTTACCAACTATATCCATACCCCATCTCATAAATGGCCAGGAGGAGGATATAGGGTGCAATAATTCAGCTGGTTGATGAAGGATATTGCTGTGTCTCTGGCAAGGATCACATCTTCTAGCATACTCCACATCATCTTTCTTCATGGTTGGCCAGTAGTATCCTGTCCTCAGGATCCTTGAGAATAATGCCCTGCCCCCAGTATGGTTTCCACAATCTCCTTCATGGAAGTCTTTTAAAACTTCTTGAACTTCAGGATCCTCAATGCATCTCAAGTATGGTCCTGCAAGGGATCGTCTATACAACATATTATTTAAAATTACGAATTGAGATACCTTAGATTTGAAAGCCCTAGGGTTTTCTCCTGTAGGAATCTCTCCATGTTGTAAGTATCTCATAATTGGTGAGATCCATGATCCTGATCCTGGATGAGATCGAGTATCCTCACTAGGGATCATTGCAGAATTATTCCCTATCTCCATAGCCACATGATCCTCAATAGCTGGGGTCAGGATATGGATAATAGGGATCTCGATATCCTCTGGGATCTTCAAAGATGATCCTAAGTTAGCCAATGCATCAGCTTCTGTATTTTCTTCCCTTGGTACCTGTGACAAACTAAAGGAAACAAAAGAGAGTGCCAAACTTTTGACTATCTCCAAATATTTGATTAGCTTTTCACCTTTAACAGCATATGATCCATTAAAGTGATTTGTAATTAACAAAGAATCTACGTGTACCTCAAGATACCTGATACCCATATGCTTTGCAATTTGCAGACCAGCAATTAAGGCTTCATATTCAGCCTCATTATTAGTGGTTTGGAACTCACAAGCTATAGAATGGGGTATTATGTCCCCCTGTGGCGATTTTAGTAGTATTCCAAGCCCTGTGCCTTTGACATTTGAGGATCCATCAGTGTGGAGTATCTAAGGATCCTTGGTCTCCTCTAGCTGTTGGACTTCTAACTCAGCTTCTTCTTGTAAATCACTACTGAAATCAGCCACAAAGTCAGCTAATGCTTGGGATTTGATGGCTGTCCTAGGCTCATATCTTATATCATATGCACTCAGCTTCACTGCCCACTTAGCCATCCTTCCTGACATCTCTGGTTTCCTGAGGACATTCTTAATTGGAAAATTAGTTTTAACAATGATAATATGAGTTTCAAAATAATGTCTTAACTTGGTAGATGCCATAATTAATGCAAGGATAAGCTTTTCAAGGTGTGAGTACCTGGATTCGGCATCAAGTAAACTTTTACTTACATAATAAACAGGATGTTGTGTACCTTGATGATCCTTAACAAGGACCGCACTTACTGCTTTTGAGGATACTGCAAGATACAAGGATAACAGTTCACCTTTTTCTGGTTTCATTAAAGCCGGGGCCGAGGATAGGTAATCTTTGAGGGCTTTTAAAGCATTTTCATGCTTCTCCGTCCACTCAAATTTCTTGTTCTTCCTTAGGATATCGTAGAATTCTTTACACTTCTCGGAGGACTTGGATATAAATCTGTTCAAGGCTGCTATCCTTCCTGTTAGCCTTTGAACATCCTTAGCATTTGCTGGAGACTTGATGTTCACTATTGCTTTGATTTGTTCCGGGCTAGCTTCAATGCCTCTCTTTGTCACCATATATCCTAAGAATTTACCTGCTTTAACACCAAAGTGACATTTTGAAGGATTAAGTTTCATGTTATATTTATCAAGGATATCGAATGCTTCCTCCAAGTCTCTTAGGTGATCCTCAGCCTTTAAGGATTTTACCACCATATCATCTATGTAAACCTCCATAGTTCGTCCGATCTGATCCTTGAACATCATATTCACCAGCCTTTGGTACGTTGCACCTGCATTTCTCAATCCGAACGGCATAGCAATATAGCAATATATACCAGTTGGAGTCATGAAGGCTGTATCCTCTTGGTCGGATGGTTCCATTTGGATTTGTTGGAATCCAGATGAAGCATCCATAAAAGTTAACAGTTCATGACCCGCAGTTGCATCCACCATGGAGTCAATGTGGGGTAAAGGGAAAGGATCCTTGGGACATGCCTTATTTAAATCGGTAAAATCGACACATACCCTCCACTTCCCGTTTTTCTTTTGAACAACAACCACATTGGCCAACCATCTTGGATACTTGACCTCTCTAATCATACCTGCCCGGAGCAATTTCTCTACCTCTTCTTGTATGATGGCATTCCTTTCCGGTGCAAACTTCCTTCTCCTTTGATGGATTGGTCTGAAGGATCTGTCGATGCCGAGTTTATGGGTGATAACATCTTTGGATATACCAGTCATGTCTTCGTGTTTCCATGCAAAGGTAGTCTTTCTCCTTTTGAGGAAGGATACGAGGTCTTCTTTCATTTCGCCAAGGATCCCTGATCCGATATAGATTTTGGATTCAGGATCATCGGGATCCATGAGGATTTCTACCACATCCTGTTCTCTGGCCTCCAAGACATTCCTTGGAGGATACCTTGATTGCTATTGCTCCCTGGACTTCGAGGCTGGTTTCATCGATGAAGTGTAGCAATTCTTAGCCTCCTGCTGATCACTATCAATCTTCACTATTCCCCAAGGACTAGGGAGCTTCACACATTGATGGTAAGTAGACGGGACTGCTTTCATATCGTGTATCCAGGGCCTGCCAAGGATAACATTACAACAAGATAAACAGTCAATGACACAAAATTTTTGATAAGAGTGTAAGCCTTCAATATATATTGGGAGTTTAATGTCCCCCAGGGTGTTCTTAGTTTCGCCACTAAATCCCACGAGCACGGAGGATCTTGGTATGATCTCTGATTCAGGAATACCCATCTTCTTTAGAACATCAAGCTGGATAATGTTCACTGAACTTCCTCCGTCTATAAGGATCCTGCGGACAAAATGGTTAGATATGAAAAGAGTAATAACTAAACCATCGTGATGAGGATCCTGGATATCAACACGATCCTCTTCATCGAAGGTTATGACTTTTCCTTCGGAGACACTTGATGTTCGAACTGGTCTTTCTCCATTATCCATCTTAGCTTCCTTCGCATGCCTTTTAGCTGCTGAGAAGGATGTGCCACAAATGTCGGATCCTCCAGAAATAAAGTTTATCACTTGTGCATCGGCTGGAGGAGCTGGAGCCTTCTCAGGGATCCTTTCAGGATCCTGAGTCCTTGACTTTTTTCTTCCCAACAACTCTTTTAGATGCCCTTTGCTCAACAAGTATCCAATTTCCTTTCTTAATGCAATGCATTCTTCTGTAAGGTGTCCAAAATCTTCATGATATGCACACCACTTTGATTTATCCTTAGTTGCAGTCGGCCTGTCATTCTTTCTCGGCCATCTAGCTTTATCACCTAGGTTCTGCATAGCAAGGATTAGTTCATTGCTGTCAACAGAAAAACAATATTCAGAAATTGGAGGATAATCCTCATCATCCTCTTCTTGATCAACAGAATGCACGTTCTGATTATCAGATCTGTTGTAGGATCTGAACTTGTTGTTCCTGAATGAGGATCCTTGCTTATCCTGCTTTGAGGATCCTGCTAACCTCTCCTGGATCCTCTTGTCATCCTCCAGCCGAATGAATCTAAGTGCTCGAGTTCTCACCTCATCTAAGTTCCTGCATGGTGTCATAACAAGATCATCATAGAAAGACGAATCCCTAAGCAATCCCATTTTGAAGGCCTCAACAGCCGTAGCTATATCTAAGTTGGGAATGTCTAAGGATTCTTTACTGAATTTGGTAATATAATCCCTCAATGATTCATTATGACCCTGGGTTATCCTATATAAATCACTAGTTAATCGTTCGAATTTTCTACTACAAGAAAATTGATTATTAAACAGGTTAACTAAGTTAGCAAATGAGGTAATAGAATAGGGAGGAAGACTTAGCAGCCATTTGAGAGCTGATCCAGTAAGAGTGGATCCGAATCCCTTGCACAGGCATGCTTCCTTTAACCTTTCTGGGATTGGATTGATCTCCATCCTCTCCCTGTATTGTGCTATGTGTTCTTCAGGATCCGTCGAACCATCATACAGCTTCATTGTTGGCACATGGAACCTCTTGGGTATCTCAGCATCACAGATTGGTGGTGCAAAACGAGATATCTTGTGGCTCCCATCTGCAATCTCTGGGATAGGTTTGACCACTCCTGGGACACTTGATATCATATCCTTTAGCTTTTGCAATTCTCTGGCCATGGCATGATTGATACCTGGATCCTGCATAAGACCATGGTTAGTATAAGAATTATTAAAAGCGTTACCTCCCATTGGATTCAGATTAGGAAGATTGGATGTTTGTCCATATGGTTGAGGCTCTGGAATGATCGAAGGACCAGTAGAAGCATTAGTCTGCATTGGAATAAAATCTCCCTGATGGACATCTGAACTTCCTGATTGCAAACTCCTTAAGGATCCTGGCATCTGGAAGGATCCCTGAAACTGGGATGATCCTGGGAAGAAAGAGGATCCTTGAACCTGGGATAATCCTGGAACAAAGGAGGATCCTTGAACCTGGGATGATCCTGGAACAAAGGAGGATCCTTGAACCTGGGATGATCCTGGAACAAAGGAGGATCCTTGAACCTGGGATGATCCTGGAACAAAGGAGGATCCTTGAACCTGGGATGATCCTGGAACAAAGGAGGATCCTTGAACCTGCTGCATTCCTGAATATCCTCCTGAACTCGTAAGGGATCCCATATGCTGAGGATAGGATCCCGCTGGCTGGAAATATGAACCTGATGCCTGGGTCATTGTCGTTGTTCCGTAGTGCACTCCCTTTGGTCCACCCACATATTGAATGTCTGGAACCACTGATGGCTGAGAAGTAATCACCGGAGTATCAAAATTCAAAGATCTGGGCATCAGTGGGGAACGATCCTCTGCCGTTTTCTTCTGTTTCTTAATTTCATCAATCTCCCGGAGGATCCTTTCGTTGGTCTTATCCTGCTCTTGTGCATGATTCCTCATCTGCAAAATCAAGGCATAGAGATCATTAGTAGTAGGATTAGCTGAAACAGAAGAAGTAGGTGGTTTTGAGAAAATGGGAGTTGGCTTCTTCGCAGCATTCTCAGTATTCTTCTGGGATCCAGAGGGTGGTGGAGGCAAAGGAGGGACGCCTTGTGAAGAAGTGAATGAAGGCATCAAGTTTGAAGTATTCTTCGCTGAGGAAGCCATTTGCTTGGTTGTAATGAACCGGAATGAGCACAGAAATGCGAATTCTTCTAAGGACAAAGCACCAATTGCCCCACGGTGGGCGCCAAACTGTTTTGGTCAAAAATTCTGTTGAGGATATTGCAACCAAACTTTATGTTACGGGGAATGATGCTTAAAATATGTAACTGCGATGAGGATCACTTCAATGTAAATTGCACAAACAACACCAGGATTTATACGGGGAAAAAGCCCTTGATCAAGAGTTGATCTCCGGCACAAAAAACCCCGGGTGATGGAAACTACCGATCACCAAGCTCAAATAAATGAATAAAAGTTTACAACTTCGGATAGTAACGAGCTAGATACAAGGATCACTACGGTGGAATGTGTAAAAGTGTATGAAACTGCTAAGTATCTGAACGAGAGCTTGTATGAGTGTGTGTAACTGCAAAAAATGACTAAGTGTGTTCTATTAGCTCGTTACTCCCTTTTTAAAATAGAAATAACCTCCTAAACTAACTATCCGACTTTCGTGCCAAGCCTCCACGTTCTCCATAACGTCCATTTTTGGTCAAGCACGTGTAGAATAGTTTAGGAATATTCTCCAGGAATGTCGCCAAGACTTGGTCAAGCTTGTTATACCTGCGAGATAGTACAAAGCATGAGTAAACAATTGTCAGTACGAGGATCCTTAAAGTGATCCATGATCCTGATCCTAAAGCTCTTCTGAGGATCACCACCTGTCACAGAAGTAAGGATCACTAGTTAGGATAACGAATAAGGATCACTAATTGTTAGAAAATCCTCCCCTAACAATCCTAATGATCCTGAATCCAAGATCTTCATAGGATCAGGGATCCTCAACAATATTGAATAGGATCTAGTATCCTTCCTCAAGAAGAGAAAAACTAACTTTGCTTGGATGCATGAAGACATGACAGGTATCTCTAAAGATATAATTACTCATAATCTTGGCATTGATAGGTCATTCAAACCCATACATCAGAAGAGGAGGAAGTTTGCACCTGAGAGGAATGCTAATATCCAGGAGGAGGTAGATAAACTGCTCCGAGCAGGTATGATTAGAGAGGTTAAGTATCCAAGATGGTTAGCCAATGTGGTTGTTATTCAAAAGAAAAATGGAAAGTGGAGGGTATGTGTCGATTTTACTGATTTAAACAAGGCATGTCCCAAGGATCCTTTCCCATCACCCCACATTGACTCCATGGTGGATGCTACCGCGGGTCATGAGTTGTTGACTTTTATGGATGCTTCATCTGGATTTCAACAAATTCAGATGGAACCATCTGACCAAGAGGATACAGCCTTTATGACCCCAACTGGTATCTATTGTTATATTGCTATGCCATTTGTACTAAGGAATGCAGGTGCTACTTATCAAAGGCTAGTCAATATGATGTTTAAGGAACAAATATGACACACTATGGAAGTCTATATAGATGACATGGTGGTTAAGTCCAAGAGAGCTGAGGATCACCTTAGAGACCTGGAGGAAGCATTTGATATCCTTGACAGATTCAATATGAAATTGAATCCTTCAAAGTGTCACTTTGGTGTTAAAGCAGGCAAGTTCCTAGGCTACATGGTAACAAAAAGAGGCATAGAAGCAAGTCCAGAGCAAATCAAGGCAATTGTGAATATCAAATCTCCTGCCAATGCTAAGGATGTGCAAAGATTGACAGGGAGGATCGCAGCCTTGAACAGGTTCATATCAAAGTCATCAGAAAAATGCAAGGATTTCTATGACATTTTGAGAAAGAACAAGAAATTCGAGTGGACTGAAAAGCATGAGAATGTTCTCAAAGCCCTTAAGGATTACCTATCATCGGCTCAAGCCTCGATGAAACCAGAAAAAGGGGATATATTATCCTTATATCTAGCGGTATCCTCTAAAGTAGTAAGTGTAGTCCTTGTTAAGGATCACGAAGGTACATAACATCCTGTTTATTATGTAAGTAAGAGTTTGCTTGATGCTGAATCCAGGTATTCACATTTAGAAAAACTTATCCTTGCTTTGATTATGGCATCTACTAAACTAAGACATTATTTTGAAACTCATGCCATTATCGTTCAGACTAACTTTCCAATTAAGAATGTTCTCAGGAAACCTGAAATGTCAGGGAGGATGGCTAAATGGGCAGTGAAGCTTAGTGCTTATGATATAAGATATGAACCAAGGACTGCCATTAAATCCCAAGCCTTAGCTGACTTTGTGGCAAATTTTAGTAGTGACTTACAAAGAGAAGCTGAGTTGGAAGTTCAGCAGCTTGAAGAGACTAAGGATCCTTGGATACTCTTCACTGATGGAGCCTCTAATGTCAAAGGAACAAGACTTGGAATACTACTAAAATCTCCACAGGGGGACATAATACCCCACTCAATAGCTTGTGAGTTTCAAACTACTAATAATGAGGCTGAATATGAGGCCTTGATAGCTGGTTTGCAAATTGCCAAGCATATGAGGATCAGGTATCTTGAGTCAAGGAATTGGCACTCTCTTTTGTTTCCTTTAGTTTATCACAGGTACCTAGGGAAGAAAATGCAGAAGTTGATGCATTAGCTAATCTTGGATCATCATTGAAGATTCCAAAGGATATCAAAATTCCTATCATCCATATTTTGGCTCCTGCTATTGAGGATCATATAGCTATGGAAATAGAAGATGATTCTGTAGTCGTTCCCAGTGATAATGCACAATCTCATTCAGGATCATGGATCCTTCCAATTATGAGATATATACAACATGGAGAGATTCCTACAGGAGAGAACCTCAGGGCTTTCAAAATCAAGGTATCTTAATTTACAATATTAAATGACATGTTATATAAACGATCCCTTGCAGGTCCATATCTAAGGTGCATAGAGGATCCTGAAATTCAAGAAGTCCTAAAGGATTTTCATGAAGGAGATTGTGGAAACCACACTGGGGGCAGGGCATTGTTCTCAAGGATCCTTAGGACAGGATATTATTGGCCTACTATGAAGAAGGATGTTGTGGATTATGCCAAGAAATGTGATGCTTGTCAGAGACATAGTAATATCCTTCATCAGCCAGCAGAGCTCCTGCACCCTATATCCTCTTCTTGGCCATTCATGAGATGGGGAATGGATATAGTTGGTAAACTTCCCAAAGCACCAGGAGGAAAATTGTTCATGCTTGCCATGACTGATTACTTCTCCAAGTGGATAGAGGCTGAAGCCTTTGCTCAAGTCAGAGAAAAAGAAGTGATATCCTTTATTAAAAGAAACATTATTACTAGATTTGGTATCCCTTCTGAAATTGTTTGTGATAATGGATCCCAATTTATTGAGAGTAGAACTACTAACTTTTGTGACAGCTGGGGGATTAAGATGATAACATCAACACCAGTCCACCCACAAGCTAATGGTCATGTAGAATCATCCAACAAGATCATCATCAACAATTTGAAGAAGAAGCTTGGATCCAAGAAAGGAAAATGGGCAGAAGAGTTACCTTATGTACTATGGGCTGATAGAACAACTCCCAAGAATGCTACTGGCCAAACTCCATTTTCTTTAGTGTTTGGAGCAGAATCAGTGATCCCTAAAGAGATGGTGGTTCCTACTGCAAGAACAAGCATCCGTGATCCTAAAGGAAATGCTGAAAACTTGATTCAAGACTTGGATACCATAGAAGAACTCAGGGATTTGGCAAGGATAAGAATGGCTAGTTATCAACAAAGGATGGCTGGAGCTTATAACAAAAATGTCAGGATCAGGAAATTCCAAGTTGGTGACATGGTATTGAGGAAAGCATTTCAGAATACCACAAATCCAGCTGATGGAAAGTTGGCACCAAAGTGGGAAGGCCCCTACCTGATTGAAGCTGAGGCAGGAAAGGGGGCATATCGATTGCTAACAATGGAAGGTGATTTGCTACCAAGAGCTTGGAATGCTATCCACCTGAAGAGATACTTCATGTAATAAGGATCCAGGATCCTTAGCCATTTTCGTGTCCGATGTTCATGAAGGATCCTTAGAGGATAAATGATCCTCATTCTGGTAACGATCTAACCTCAATTTATCCACTTCTTTAATTAACTTATATACAAGAAGGATCCTGGATCCTTTATCCTTCTTTCATTCTGTTCTGAGTTTTGCAGAAGGTTGATATATCCTTAGCGAAGGATCAAGTATCCACAGAAGTCTCCTAAGTTTTATGGGCTTATCCCCAGTCTTTTGGGCTACTCCCCAGTTTTTTGGGCCTGTCCCCAGTTTCGCCAGTAGCGCACGATGATCCAGGTGCTGTTCAAGGCAATGGGACCAGTACTCGCTTTAGGGGCTGACAATTTCATTGTACTGGCTGTATTCAGGATCCTACGTATAATGGTAGACGTACCATTACATCCGTTCCTAAGGTTTCTAACATTTTCACGTTAGCTAAGGTTTTGGCATTTTCATGTCACTAAGTTTGGATAAGTCGCCAGTGAGGGCCATACTCCAGTTTACATAAGATCCTTTGGGCTTGTCCCCAGTTTTTTGGGCTTGTCCCTAGTTTTTTGGGCTTATCCCCAGTTTTTGGGCTTGTCCCCAGTTTTTGGGCTTGTCCCCAGTTTATTGGGCTTGTCCCCAGATTGTTGGGCTTGTCCCCAGTTGCTAACTCTTCTCTAATATTGGCTTAGTCCCAAGTTGTGTTCCCTTTCAGGTTTTTGAAGCTAAACAACTAGGGATCCTTGATCCTAACTGTTTTGGTCAAAAATCAAACGAGGATAATACAACCAAACTCTCTGTTACGGGGTATGATGCTTGAATTGGTAAACAACAATGAGGATCACTCAGAAATGAATTGCACAAGAGACACAAAGATTTATACGAGGAAAAAGCCCTTGATCAATGAATGATCTCCGGCATAAAAAACCTCGGTTGATGGAAACTACCGATCACCAACTCAAATTAAACAATAATCTTTTACAACTTCGGAAGATAGCGAGCTAGGTACAAGGATCACTACAGTATATCGTGTAGAAATGTATGAAAAATGCTAAGTGTTTTGCCGAGAGCTGATGAGTGCGGTTGTACGAGTGTGTGTAGCCAAAAATAGCCAAGTGTCTTAGAAATTAGCTCGCTACCCCCTTAAAATTAGAAAATATCTAGCTTAACTAACTGTCCGCATTTCGTGCCTTCTCCCCACGTTCTCCATAACGTTCACAAATAGTCAAGCACGTGCAGAATTGAAGGGAATATACTCCAAGAATATCGCCATGACCAAGTCCAATCCGGTACTCCTGCAAAACAATACCGAATTCAAAGTGAACAATCATTAGTATAAGGATCCTTAGGATAATCCATGATCCTGATCCTGAAGTACTTCTGAGGATCACTAATTGTCACAGAAGTAAGGATCACCAAATAGAATAACATTTAAGGATCACAGGTCGTTAAGAAATCCTCCCCTAACAATTGCCCCCAAAATATAAGGAGTAATATTGTAAATAAACGAGTTGTATTTTGTCGATCTTATCCGTAACAATCTAACGGATATATAGCCGTTAAGATCGAACTAGCCGTTGGAATCCTGACGTCACTAAGGTGACTTAACCTGCAAAATCATCATTATAAATGGCAGTTAGAGATAAGAGCAAGAGGGCATTTAAATCCGAGCATTTCATCTTTAAATCCTCATCAGAAGACTTATTCAGGTATTCTCTTTTCCTCTTCTTCCTTCTCTTACTCTGCTTTTCTTTCTTTACCATCATCTCGTCAAAAATGATGCTCCGAAACTCACCGAACAAGGATCACAAGAAGAACAGCCCCTTAAAGAGTCAAGGGATCATCAAAGATTCCGAAAAAGAACGCTGTTGTTTCACCGATCCACAAATTGATAAAATTCGCTATTGTTTCCCAGCGAACACCGTTATCAAATCCTTTGATCCCACCGCTTTGAGCGACTGTATCTCTGAAACTTGGATAGCCTTTCCTGTTACCCCATTCACCATAGGATACACCTATCCTTTTCCAGCCTTTACCCAATCCTTTTTCTCCCTTACCGGCATCTCCTACATCCAGGCTATGCCGATGATCTGGAGGGTCTTATATACCCTTGAAAGGATCATCGAGCAGGAAGGAATTGACCTAGGAATGTCGGAGTTGGGTGAGATGTATGATCTTACAACGTTTGGATCCCACCGATATTTGTTTAAACGAAAACCTGGTGAAGAACACCCTATTTTAAAAGCCACCAAGAATGATACAAACTGGAAACGACGCTTTTTCTTTGTCAGAAGAGACTCTATCCCAAACGGAAAGGATCTACCCAGGAAGTGGTCCACCCATGGTAGGACAGAGGATCTTGAGAAGGATCACCGGATAATCCTGCTCTTGTGATAAGATCACTAATCCCCCTTTTGTTTTATGTTATGCAGCTATCACTGTTTCGCACCTCAGACCATCTCCTGCTACCAAGGAAAGGCTTGCTGCTTTTAGAAGACTCGATCCTGAAACAAGATCATTCAAGACAACCACCCAGGATTCTCAAGAGGTATCCTCAGGCTCAGTCACCATGTCAAGTAAGTATCCTGTTTTTTGTATAGTTAAAGATTTAAATAAATAGTTAAATAGAAACAGGATAAGGATACTTATCTTGATTTGAATGTGCAGGTGCTGGAAAAGCTTCAAAATCTGCCTCTAGGTTTAGTGTCACTGAGCTTGACACCGTACGATCCTCCAAGAAGAAGCTTCCTGCCAGCCCAACTGCTTCGATCCCCAAGGCACCCGTTAAAGGAAGGGGTGGCAAGAAAAGAAAAGCCTCTGAAGCTGAGGATCTGCAAGGTCTGCCCCTGATCCGCCACCAGTTCCTTGAATACTTCAACGATGTAAGGATCCTTATCCCTGCTTTAGGTATCCAGCTTATTTGAGGATCATCCGTTCTTGAACTGTTCTTTTTCTTCTTTGCAGAAATTTGCTGAGATTGAAGACTACGTTGGGCATGTCGAGGAGCAGGACAAGAAGATTGCTGACCTCCAACAAGTCGCATTGCTCAAGGATCTTAAGATTGCTGAGCTCCAAAAGGACCTCCAGAATGCCAAAGCTGAAACGGCCAAGGTTCTGATCAATGCCGATTACGAGAAGCATGAGATCACCCAAGATGCTAAAGTTTCTGCTGCCATAGCGATGTACAAGACCAAATTGCAGATGGCCTTGGAAGCTCAGGATCCTGACTTCGACAGGAGCAATTGGGATGTGGAAGGCTGGAAGGCAAGGCTTGCTGAACTGGATGACGAGGTGGAGGCTGAGGAGATCCTGACGATCGAGGCTGGAGGCAGTGGCAAGGATCATGGTGGTGAAGCTAGTGGAGCTGGAGATGGTGATGCAGCGAAGGTGTAGGCTGCAGCAATGGGCAATGATGGACACTTCTAGACATAGCCGGAGCCCATTTTTTTTTTGTTTTTAGGTTTGGTGGTGGTTTTTGTTAAACAATGGTTGGTTTGTATTTGAACAATAGTTTTAGGATTAAGGATCTAGGATCCTTTGGACAATAGGTAGGATTACAAATGGTGGAGGGATCCTCTGTTTGGGGGATGAAGCCATTGTGATCCTGCCGCCTTTGAATTCCTGCACTTGCTATAACCGCATAAACAATGGACACCCGTTGCCAACCCATGTGGATGGGCCACGTTTTGCTGGTAGAAACGTGGGTTGGCAATTTTGACAACCTTCGACAGTTAAACTTTTGTTAATAAAATAACTTTAATCTTTTTTGGCTTATCTTGAGTTGTTATCCTTGTTTGTCCTTTTAATTGTTTTGATATACACTTGTCTAAATAAGAAAAGTTGAACAAATTAGATAAAAAATATTTAGGATATGATCCAGGATCAGATATCCTATAATTGAAAAATTCCAAAAAGTGATATATTTTAAGGATCATGAGTTCAGTTGTCAAAGCATAAGGGTTATTCAAATAAACAATGAATAAAATCAAAATAGTTAAGGATCATACCTGGGGATCCAAGTTAGGATCCTAACCCTTAACACTATAACCAGGATAACCATAAGACAAACCTTAGTAAGAAGTAAGGATCAAGGATCCTTAGTTGTCTAACTTCGAAAACCTGAAATAGAACATAACTTGGGACTAAGCCAATATAAAAGACAAGTTAGTAACTGGGGACAAGCCCAAGGGTAACTGGGGACAAGCCCAAGGATAACTGGGGACAAGCCCAAGGATAACTTGTGTAAACTGGAGTATGGCCCTTACTGGCGACTATCCAAACTTAGTGACATGAAAATGTCAAAACCTTAGCTAACGTGAAGACGTTAGAAACCTTAGGAACGGATGTATGGTACGTCTACCATTATACGTAGGATCCTAGATATAGCCAGTACAATGGAATTATCAGCCCCTAAAACGAGTACTGGTCCCACTGCCATGAACTATACCAGGATCATCGTGCGCTACTGGCGGAACTGGGGTCAAGCCCAAATAACTGGGGTTAAACCCAAGTAATTGGTTGCTTTTGTGAATAACCATCCTTTTGCTAAGAGTACCTGATCCTTCAAAACTCAGAATCACGTGAAAAAGGGGGATAAAGGATGCAGGATCCTTATCCTTATGTGAGAAAGTAAGGAAATGAAATAGTTTGAGATTAGAATGTTACCATAATGAGGATCATCTGTGCTTTAAGGATCCTTCAAGGATACTTATCTTGTGAGGATCACGGATCCTTATCACATGAAGTATTTCTTCAAATGGACAGCATTCCAGGCTCTGGGTATCAAATCACCTTCCATTGTTAGCAATCGATATGCCCCCTTTCCTGCCTCAGCTTCAATCAAGTAAGGTCCTTCTCACTTTGGTGCCAACTTTCCATCAGCAGGATTGGTGGTATTTTGAAATGCTTTCCTCAACACCATATCACCAACTTGGAACTTCCTGATCCTGACATTTTTGTTGTAAGCACCAGCCATACTTTGCTGATAACTGGCCATCCTTATCCTTGCCAAATCCCTTGTTTCTTCTATAGTATCCAGGTCTTGAATCAAGTTCTCATCATTTTCCTCAGGATCACGAATACTTGTTCTAGCAGTTGGAACCACCATTTCTGTAGGGATCACTGATTCTGCCCCAAATACCAAAGAGAATGGAGTTTGGCCTGTAGCATTCTTAGGAGTTGTCCTGTCAGCCCAAAGCACATAAGGTAGTTCTTCTGCCCATTTCCCTTTCTTGGATCCAAGCTTCTTCTTCAAATTGTTGATGATGATCTTATTGGATGATTCTGCCTGACCGTTAGCTTATGGGTGGACTGGTGTTGATGTTATCATCTTAATCCCCCAGCTGTCACAAAAGTTAGTAGTTCTGCCCCCAATGAATTGGGAACCATTATCACATATAATTTCAGAAGGAATACCAAATCTAGTTATAATATTTCTTTTAACGAAAGATATAACTTCCTTTTCTCTGACTTGGGCAAAAGCTTCAGCCTCTATCCACTTGGAGAAGTAATCAGTCATTGCAAGCATGAACACTTTTCCACCAGGTGCCTTAGGGAGCTTACCAACTATATCCATACCCCATCTCATAAATGGCCAAGAGGAGGATATAGGATGCAAAAAATTCAGCTGGTTGATGAAGGATATTGCTGTGTCTCTGACAAGGATCACATTTCTTAGCGTACTCCACAGCATCTCTCTTCATAGTTGGCCAATAGTATCCTGTCCTCAGGATCCTTGAGAATAATGCCCTGCCCCCAGTGTGGTTTCCACAATCTCCTTCATGGAAATCTTTTAAAACTTCTTGGATTTCAGGATCCTCAATGCATCTTAAGTACGGTCCTGCAAGAGATCGTTTATACAACATATTATTTAAAATTGTGAATTGAGATACCTTAATTTTGAAAGCCCTAGGGTTTTCTCCTGTAGGAATCTCTCCATGTTGTAAGTATCTCATGATTGGGAGGATCTATGATCCTGAATGAGACTGAGTATCCTTACTAGGGATAATTATGGAATCCTCTCCTATTTCCATAGCCACGTGATCCTCGATGGCAGGAGCCAGGATATGGATAATGGGGATACTTATATCCTCTGGGATCTTCAAAGATGATCCTAGATTAGCCAATGCATCAGCTTCTGCATTTTCTTCCCTTGGTACCTGTGTCAAACTAAAGGAAACAAAAGAGAGTGCCAATTCTTTGACTATCTCCAAATATTTGGTTAGCTTTTCACCTTTAACAGCATAGGATCCATTAAAGTGATTAGTGATTAACAAAGAATCTACATGTACCTCAAGATACCTGATCCTCATATGCTTAGCAATTTGCAAACCCGCTATCAAGGCTTCATATTCAGCCTCATTGTTAGTAGTTTGGAACTCACAAGCTATAGAGTGAGGTATTATGTCCCCCTGTGGCGATTTTAGTAGTATTCCAAGCCCTGTTCCTTTGACATTTGAGGATCCATCAGTATAAAGTATCCAAGGATCCTTGGTCTCCTCTAGCTGATGGACTTCTAATTCAGCTTCCTTTTGCAAATCACTACTGAAATCTGCCACAAAGTCAGCTAATGCTTGGGATTTAATGGCTGTCCTGGGCTCATATCTTATATCATATGCACTAAGCTTCACTACCCACTTAGCCATCCTTCCTGACATTTCAGGTTTCCTGAGGACATTCTTAATTGGAAAATTAGTTTTGACAATAATGGCATGAGTTTCAAAATAATGTCTCAATTTAGTAGATGCCATAATTAATGCAAGGATAAGTTTTTCTAAGTGTGAATACCTGGATTCGGCATCAAGTAAACTCTTACTTACATAATAGACAGGATGTTGTATACCTTCGTGATCCTTAACAAGGACGACACTTACTGTTTTTGAGGATACCGCGAGATATAAGGATAACACATCTCCTTTTTCTGGTTTCATCAAGGCCGGGGCCGAGGATAGGTAATCCTTAAGAGCTCTTAGGGCACTTTCATGCTTCTCAGTCCACTCGAATTTCTTGTTCTTCCTTAGGATATCATAGAATTCCTTGCACTTTTCTGAGGATTTGGATATGAATCTGTTTAAAGCTGCAATCCTGCCTGTTAACCTCTGAACATTCTTAGCATTGACAGGGGACTTGATGTTCACTATAGCTTTGATTTGTTCTGGACTGGCTTCAATGCCTCTCTTTGTCACCATATATCCTAAGAATTTACCTGCTTTAACACCAAAGTGACATTTCGAAGGATTAAGTTTCATGTTATATTTGTCAAGGATATTGAATGCTTCCTCCAAGTCCCTTAGGTGATCCTCAGCCTTTTTGGATTTTACCACCATATCGTCTATGTAAACTTCCATAGTTTGTCCAATCTGATCCTTGAACATCATATTCACTAGCCTTTGATAAGTTGCACCTGCATTTCTTAATCCAAATGGCATAGCAATATAACAGTATATACCAGTTGGAGTCATAAAGGCTGTATCCTCTTGATCAGATGGTTCCATCTGAATTTGTTGAAATCCAGATGAAGCATCCATAAAAGTTAACAGTTCATGACCCGCAGTTGCATCCACCATGGAGTCAATGTGGGGTAATGGGAAAGGATCCTTGGGGCATGCCTTATTTAAATCAGTGAAATCGACACATACCCTCCACTTTCCGTTTTTCTTTTGAACAACAACCACATTGGCCAACCATCTTGGATACTTGACCTCTCTAATCATACCTGCTCAGAGTAATTTATCTACCTCCTCCTGGATAATGGCATTTCTTTCTGGTGCAAATTTTCTCCTTTTTTGATGGATTGGTTTGAAGGACCTATCAATGCCAAGTTTGTGAGTGATTATATCTTTAGATATACCTGTCATGTCTTCGTGTTTCCATGCAAAGGTAGTCTTTCTCCTTTTGAGGAAGGATATGAGGTCTTCCTTCATTTCGCCAAGGATCCCTGATCCTATATAAACTTTAGATTCAGGATCATCAGGATCCATAAGGATTTCTACTACATCCTGCTCTCTTGCCTCCAAGACATCCCTTGGAGGATGCTTTAATTGCTATTGCTCCCTTGACTTTGAGGCTGGTTTCATTGATGAGGTGTAGCAGTTCTTAGCTTCTTGCTGATCACTATCAATCTTCACTATTCCCCAAGGACTAGGGAGCTTCACACATTGATGATAAGTGGATGGGACTGCCTTCATGTCATGTATCCAAGGCCTGCCAAGGATAACATTACAACAAGATAAACAGTCAATAACACAGAATTTTTGGTAAGAATGTAGGCCTTCGATATAGATTGGGAGTTTAATGTCCCCCGGAGTATTCTTAGTCTCGCCACTGAATCCCACGAGCACAGAGGATCTTGGTATGATATCGGATTCAGGAATATTCATCTTCTTAAGGACATCAAGTTGGATAATGTTCACAGTTCCTCCATCTATAAGGATCCTGCGAACAAAATGGTTAGAAATAAAAAGAGTGATAACCAAACCATCGTGATAAGGATCCTGAATGTCAACACGATCATCCTCATCAAAAGTTATAACTTTTCCTTCGGAGACACTGGATGTTCGAATGGGTCTATCTCCATTATCCATCTTGGTTTCCTTTGCATGTCTTTTAGCTGCGGAGAAGGATGTTCCACAAATGTCTGATCCTCCAGAAATAAAGTTTATCACTTGTGCATCTGCTGGAGGGGCTGGAGCTTTCTCTGGGATCCTCTCAGGATCCTGAGTCCTTGACTTCTTTCTCCCCAATAATTCTTTCAAGTGCCCCTTACTCAACAAGTATCTAATTTCTTTTCTCAGTGCGATGCATTCTTCTGTGAGATGCCCAAAATCTTCATGATATGCACACCACTTTGACTTATCTTTGGTTGCAGCTGGTCTGTCATTTTTCCTGGGCCATCTAGCCTTATCACCTAAATTCTGCATCGCAAGGATTAGTTCATTGTTATCAACAGAAAAACAATATTTAGAAATTGGAGGATAATCCTCATCATCCTCTTCTTGTTCAACAGCATGCACATTCTGGTTAGCAGATTTGTTATAGGATCTGAACTTGTTGTTCTTGAATGAGGATCCTTGCTTCTCTTGCTTTGAGGATCCTGCTAATCTCTCCTGGATCCTTTTGTCATCCTCTAGCCGGATGAACCTAAGGGCCCGGGTTCTTACCTCATCTAGATTCCTGCATGGTGTCATAACAAGATCATCATAGAATAATGAATCTCTAAGCAATCCCATTTTAAAGGCTTCAACAGCCGTAGCTATATCCAGGTTAGGAATATCTAAGGATTCTTTACTAAATTTAGTGATATAATCCCTTAATGATTCATTATGACCTTGGGTTATCCTATACAGATCACTAGTTAAACGCTCAAATTTCCTACTACAAGAAAACTGGTTATTAAATAGGTTAACTAGATTAGCAAACGAGGTAATAGAGTAAGGGGGAAGACTTAGCAGCCATTTTAGAGCCGATCCAGTAAGGGTGGATCCAAATCCCTTGCACAGACATGCTTCCTTTAACCTTTCTGGGATGGGATTGATCTCCATCCTTTCCCTGTACTGTGCTATGTGTTCTTCAGGATCTGTTGAACCATCATACAACTTCATGGTAGGCACGTGGAACCTCTTGGGTATCTCAGCATCACAGATTGGTGGTGCAAAACGAGATATCTTGTGGCTCCCATCTGCAATCTCCGGGATAGGCTTGACCACTCCTGGTACACTTGATATTATATCCTTTAACTTTTGCAATTCTCTGGCCATGGCATGATTGATACCTGTATCCTGCATAAGGCCATGGTTAGTGGTATAAGAACTATTGAAAGTGTTACCTCCCATTGGGTTCAAATTAGGAAGAGCGGATGTGAATCCATATTGTTGGGGCTCTGGAATGACTGATGGACCAGTAGAAGCAATGGTCTGCATTGGAATAAAATCTCCCTGATGGATATCGGAACTCCCTGATTGCAAACTCCTTAAGGATCCCGGAATCTAGAAGGATCCATGTAACTGAGAGGATCCTTGAACCTGCGAGGATCCTGGGATGTAGGAAGATCCTTGACCCTGGGAGGATCCTTGAAACTGAGAGGATCCTTGAACCTGGGAGGATCCTGGAACATAGGAGGATCCTTGAACCTGGGAGGATCCTTGAAACTGAGAGGATCCTTGAACCTGGGAGGATCCTTGAAATGGCCAGAACCCTTGAATCTGCTGCGCTCCTGAGTATCCTCCTGAGCTTACGAAAGATCCTATATGCTGAGGATGGGATCCTGCTGGTTGGAAGTATGACCCTGAAGCCTGAGTCATTGCTGATGATCCGTAATGCACTCCCTTTGGTCCTCCCACATATTGAACGTCTGGAACCCTTGAAGGCTGGGAAGTTATAACCGGAGTATCGAAATTCAAATATCTGGGCATCAGTGGGGAATGATCCTCTGCCGATCTCTTCTGTTTCTTGATGTCTCCAATTTCTCTAAGAATCCTTTCATTGGTCTTATCCTGCTGCTGTATATGATCCTTCATCTGCAAAATCAGAGTAAACAAGTCACTAGTAGTGGGAGTATAAGAAGCAGAAGAAGTTGGAGGTTTTCAGAAAATGGGAGTTGGTTTTTTCTCGGCATTTTTCTGAGGTCCAGAAGGTGGTGGAGGCAAAGGTGGAATGCCCTGGGATGAATTGACTACAGACATCGCACTGGAGGTGTTCTTTGATGATGAAGCCATCTGCTTGGACGTAATGAACCGAAATAATCACAAAAATGATAATTTCTTAGGAATGAAGCACCAATTGCCCACGGTGGGCGCCAAACTGTTTTGGTCAAAAATCAGACGAGGATAATACAACCAAACTCTCTGTTACGGGGTATGATGCTTGAATTGGTAAACAACAATGAGGATCACTCAGAAATGAATTGCACAAGAGACACAAAGATTTATACGAGGAAAAAGCCCTTGATCAATGAATGATCTCCGGCATAAAAAACCTCGGGTGATGGAAACTACTGATCACCAACTCAAATTAAACAATAATCTTTTACAACTTCGGAAGATAGCGAGCTAGGTACAAGGATCACTACAGTATATCGTGTAGAAATGTATGAAAAATGCTAAGTGTTTTGCCGAGAGCTGGTGAGTGCGGTTGTACGAGTGTGTGTAGCCAAAAATAGCCAAGTGTCTTAGAAATTAGCTCGCTACCCCCTTAAAATTAGAAAATATCTAGCTTAACTAACTGTCCGCATTTCGTGCCTTCTCCCCACGTTCTCCATAACGTTCACAAATAGTCCAGCACGTGCAGAATTGAAGGGAATATACTCCAAGAATATCGCCATGACCAAGTCCAATCTGGTACTCCTGCAAAACAATACCGAATTCAAAGTGAACAATCATTAGTATAAGGATCCTTAGGATAATCCATGATCCTGATCCTGAAGTACTTCTGAGGATCACTAATTGTCATAGAAGTAAGGATCACCAAATAGAATAACATTTAAGGATCACAGGTCGTTAAGAAATCCTCCCCTAACACTAACCTTTTATTAAGGTTTGTCTTTTGGTTATCCTGATTGTAAGTATTGAAGGTTTAGGATCCTAACTTGGGTTCTCAGGTATGATCCTTAATCACCTTAATTTTATTCTTTATTTATCTAAGTGACCCTTATTCTTTGACAACAGGATACATGATCCTTAAGTTATATCACCTTTTTGAATTTTTCGATTATAGGATATTTGATCCTTGATCCTATCCTAAAATTTTTGACATAATCTACTAAACTTTTGTTCTTAACTCATGAATTCAAACAAAATGCATCATAACAATTGAAAGGTAAAGTATTCACAAATATAACAACACATAAGATAGTCAAAAGATTAAGCTTTTATTTATTTAGCAAAAGGTTAACCCTCTAAAGGTTGTCAAAATTACCTACCCCAAGCATCTACCAGTAATCTGTGGTCCGTCCGCTGGGGTAGGTAAAGGGTGTCCATGATAATAAGTTTTAATAAGTGCAGGAATAAAAAGACGGCAGGATCACAATGGCTTCATCCCCCAAACAGAGGATCCCTCCACCATTTGTTATCCTACCTATTGTCTGAAGGATCAGTGATCCTTAAACCTAAGAACTATTGTTTAGAGTTATTACAGACCCACCATTGTTCAGAAACATCAACAATTAAAAAAACTACCAACCATAGAAAAATGGGCTCCGGCTGCATCTAGATAAATCCATCATCACCCATTGTTGCAGCCTACACCTTCCTTGCATCACCACCAGCTGCTGCATCCTCAGCTTGATCCTTCAACCCACTGCCACTAGCCTCGATTGCCAGGACCTCTTCAGTCTCCTCCTCGTCATCCAGCTCTTCAAGCCTCTTCTTCCAGCCCTCTTGGTCTGAGGCAGTCCTTTCAAAGTTGGGATCCTCAGCTTCCTTTGCCATCTGCAGTTTAATCTTGAGTATGGCAATTGTGGCAGAAAGCTTAGCACCCTCCATCACTTTAGCCTTCTCCTGATCAGCAGTGATGTGGGCCATGACCAGCTGCTTTTTTGCCAAGTTGAGCTCCTTCTCGAGGGTAGAGATGGTTTGATCCTTAGCCAGGAACAGCTTTTGGAAGTCCAGTTCCTTTTGCTCAGCCTCTTCAGCATAGGAATCCATAAGCATATGGATCTCAGCAAATTTCTGCAAAAGAATGACACGAATCAGGATCCGTTATCCTCAATATGGGTAGAACAGATTTAAGGATCAAGGATCCTTACCTCAGAGATGTATTCCTCAAACTGATGCTGGAGGAGAGGCAGGCCTTCAAGAGTGTCAGCAGTTTTCCTCTTCTTTCCACCCTTGCCTTTGGTGCTGACAGCCCTAGGATTTGGGATGCTGGGACTAGAAGCAGCTTGTCTCTTGGCAGACTTAGGGGGAACGTATGCATCAAGATCACTGACGTTGAAGCGAGAGGCTGAGTTTTAGACTTTCCAGCACCTACAAGTGGCAAACAACAGATCAGTATCCTTAATCTATATCTATTTAATCATACATAAATGTAAATACTTACTTGACATGGTGACTGAACCAGAGGATACTTCTTGTGAATCCTTTGTTTTGGCCTGGAATGTTCTAACTGAAGGATCAAGGCTCCAAAAGGCAGCGATTCTTTCTTTTGTTGCAGGTGACTCTATGAGGTGAAAAACTGAGATGGCTGCACACAAAAGACAGAAAAGGATCAGTTATCCTTAAAAGAAACAGAATCACCGTATGATCCTTCTATAAGGATCCTATATCCTACCATGGGTGGTCCACTTTTTGGGGAGATCTTTCCCATCTGGAATAGAATCTCTCCTAACAAAGAAGAAATGGTTTTTCTAGTGGGTATCATTCTTTGTGGTCTTAAGGATTGGATGAGGATCACCGGGCTTATGTTTGAACAAGAAACGGTGTGAGCCATGGCTAACAAGATTGTACAGTTCGGCCAATTCCGACATTCCCATCTCTATACCTTCCTGCTCAATAATGTTTTCTAAGGTGTACAAGACCCTCCACATCATCGGCATGGCCTGGATATAGCACATACCGGTGAGTGCAAAGAAAGATTGGGTAAAGACAGGGAAAGGAGAGGATAATCCTATCAAGAATGGGGTGGCCGGAAAAGCAACCCAAGTGTCGGAGACGGGGTCACTTTTGGCAGTAGGGTCAAAAGGTTTAAAGACGGTGTCCGCCGGGAAACAATGGCGAATCCGGTCAATCTCTGGATCGGTAAAGCGGCATAGCTCAGACGAAGGATTTTTTATGATGCCTTGGCTTTTCAAAGAATCATCCTTCTTTGGATCCTTGGCTGGTGAGGATCGAAGAACCATTTTCGCTATGGATGATAAGAAAAGAGAAGATCAGAATAAGCAGATGAAGAGAGAAGGGGAAGAGAGATACCTGTTTCGATCTTTGAATGAGGATTTAAAGGGAAGTATCGCTCGAATTTAAATGCAAATTGATCCTTATCTCTAACCTATATATAATGATGATTCTGCAGGTTGTCACTTCGCTGACGCATGATATGTAACGGCTAGTCCTGCTCTAACGGCTATATTTACGTTATTTAGTTCGTTGCAGATAAGATCAAAAATATGACTCATTAAGTTGTATTTTATTCCTCATATTTTGGGGGCAATTGTTAGGGATGGATTTTCTTAACCGAAGGATCACGGATCCTCAAGTGCAGCCAGGATCACGGATTCTCAATTCTGTTTGAATTAAGGATCCTCAGAAGACGTTTCAGGATTAAGGATCCAGGATCCTCATTGTTATCCTTACACTAACGGATGCTTCCACTATATTTAAACTTGTTTTGCAGGAGTATACGCGTTGGACCTAGTCTTGCCGAGATTCCAGGGGAATATGCTCTCAATATTCTGCACGTGCATAGCTTAATGACCGTTTTAGAAGTCGTGGATAGCTTGCACATTTGGCGGATAGTTTGTTACTTAGTTTATTTCTATTTTTAAAGGGGATAATAAGCTTGATAGTTAGAACATTTAGCAAACACACACACTCTCGCAAGCTTTCTGCAACTCACTGGCGATTACATACATTTTGCACACTAGTGATCCTTGTAACAAGCTTGTTATCATCCCGAGTTGTAACGATCATCTGATTAATTATAGTTGGTGATCGGTAGTTTCCATCACCCGAGGTTTTTTATGCTGGAGATCATACATTAATCAAGGGCTTTTTCCTCGTATAAATCCTTGTGTCACTTGTTCATTTCACTTACAAGTT